>JANHZU010006104.1:354454-365497 GCA_032468055.1 Acrochordus granulatus | reverse complement strand
TTCATAGGCTTCATCTACTAAATTTTTAAGCACCCCACAGGAAAAAAAATTTTTTTCAGGTCCATCGAGCCCCTTAACATTCCAAAATCCACATTTTAGTCCCCATTTTGCTGTTTTCCAAAAATTAAAGCTTCTTTTGTTAAACCTAAAACTTACTCATAGCTACTTTTGACCAGGATGAAAGGAAAATTTCCTGGTGTAGTAAAACGTATCATGAGGAAAGTTCTTAGCTCCAAAGAAATCAATAATAACCAACTTCCTAAATACTACCTAAGCCACATTTAGTGCCTTTCACGGATACACTGAATTCACCTAAAACAACTTGATTTTTTCAGGATTTTGCATCTGTTTGGGAAAAAGTTGCTGCTGCTTTAAGAGGTGCATTAATTTTACTGAATGGCTTTCTTAAAACAAAAACAACTTTTTTTTCAGGCTCAAGGGGAAGCCGTGAAAAAGAGAGGCAGACTGAATGCATCTAGGTGATGACACGCCTACCTAAAAAAATAGAACATTTCTGGGAAACTAAAATTCAGATACTCCTCCTGAACTTTTGAATTATGCTTTAATTTACACATGACATAGCATATATAAAATGTGTGTGTGTGCTTATATGCGCGCCTTCAAGTCATTTTTGACTCCTGGCAGCAACTGCCTAGACTATAGTCCTCCCTGAAACTTTCTCAGCAAGATTTTCAGAAGTGGTTTGCCACTGCCTGCTTCCTAGGGCTGAGAGAGAGGGACTGGCTCAAGGTCATCGAGCTGACTTCATGCCTAGGGAGAGACTAGAAGTCACGGTCTCCCGCTTTCTAGCCAAGTGCCTTAACCACCACACCAAACTAGGTCTCTATGAATTCTGTAATAATCTACTACTCAGTCAATGGTGCTTGCTGATAATTTGCAAGATGGATTTCTGCAGTCACCTATGTGAAGTTTTAAACCGTCATCTGAAAGATAACTTATGTGATTTGTTGTGAAATGGTAGCATATACAATTGCAGCCAATGGTTCATATTTGCCTTGGAGAAAAGTCTCTAAATGACATGATTGAACTTATTTGTACTACCTGAATGTGATACCTCTGAATATATAAAGCTGTTGACTCAGATTCAGATAATTGGTTGATGTATCTAGTATTATCCACCTTGCATCAATTACAGTTCTCCCAAAATGTCAGGCAGCAGTCTTTCCTCATCTTGCTATGAGATTATAGAATTAAAGAGAAAAAAAATATCTTGAGTGAGAAAATCCTAATTTAATATCGTCTACAGTGATTGGCACCTGCTCCACCAAATTTCAGAGAAGAGTCATTACAATCCTTTTAAGTGGTTGACTAAAGGATATCTGACATATATAGCTTATATTCTCTACTGAATTACATTTGTTCCATACTCTCTGTAGGAGGAAACTGAATGAATGAATGTTAGCAGCTGAGACAAGCTTTGGGTCTTCATGCCACTATTTGCATGTCAGTTTTACCAGGTAAGTCAGACAGGAAACCTGACTAGATAACCTAATTCTATTTTATTGTAAAGCTACATTTATAATACTAATGTAAGTTGCTTGTGAGACTGGCGACTTATAAATTTGAGAAATAAATAAAATAAAATACATTAACAGAATTTTGCAAGTCTGAAAGCACAGTTCTCCTGCTGTCTCCTTTATAGCCTAAGAAACAACTCAGATTGTAAGCAGCTGAGTATCTGGAAGGATTCTGCAACAAAGAAAATGAATGAATGAATGACAGTTCTCCTAAGGCATCAATCACAGCATTGTCTCTCTGATGGGCAGTAATGAAAAGGCAGTCATGAAGTTGCCTGTTGCCTGGGTTGCCTGTTCCAGCTCCAAGTGAAGGATGCTTCATTGGTCTTAAATGGGGTTGTGACAAAGCAGAGCTGATGTCTGCCAGTCTTGTGGTGACTCTTAACTTGTCATGAGAAATGCCTAGGATCCTCCATATGGACAGGCTTCATTCAAGAGGAATTTTAGCCTGTCCACATGTGTTAAGGTCCATTCGTGGTCTGCTTTAAAGACTTCTAGTAGACCACAACATCAGTTTACAGGTTGAGCTCTTCCTCCAATACCATAACTCCTATTCCTCACATACTTCTGAAAGCTACATTTCTCCTTAAAGTTTACAGATTCTAGATCTGCTACTATTCTTCCTTTACGATCCCAGCAGATAGCTTTTGCTTTTTTTTACCAAATACACAAGATGAATTTCTCTCCTGACAAAGCTATCAGAGACAGAGGTGAAATAACCCCTGCTTTTCAGTAATGGATGGCATTAATTTATCCTCACACAAGGTTTACACTAAATACCCTTTGTCAAGTTTTGATTTGAGGACTTCCCTCACCTACATGCACACACACATACAGTGCTAGAAAACAAGGTGTGTGATGGTTCTGTTTAGGTCAGAAGTTTTATTTTTGTTATTTCCTTGATGCTTCTAATTCTTTGACTTTTTGTAAGTGCCTTTAAGGTCTGGTTGCTAACTGCAACATTTGAAAGGGATCTCCCCGGTGTTAAATTGCTTAATCATTCCAACAGCATACTGGCCTATGAAGAGGCTGAGGAGTAAGCACTGAGTCTCATAAGGATGAATTGGTGGAGTTTTTAGCTGGGAACCTTCCTTTTTTTCTGAAAATGGGCATTGAATTGTATCTTGTGTGCTTCCTTTCCTAAACAAAAGTCATTAGCTTACCTTGCAAGGCTCTTGGAGACTTTCTTCTTTTCCAGCCTGCTCATTGTGAGAGGTACAACTCAAATAAAACTGCATAAGCTTTTATGCAGAGCTTAATTGTCTGCTTCTAATGAACGCAATGCAAAAGAGAAAAATGTAAACAGGGAGGGCCAACATTTTAAGAAAGGGGCTAAATATAACCTGTAGGAAGCACCTGGGAGTCATCAGCTTAATGCATTTGGAGGACCCCAGATTGATGAGGCTTCTTTAAGCACCATAGCAACAGGTGCCATGAATATTTGATTCCAATCTTTGTAGAGTTAATCCAGAAAGTCATCCCTGTAGTATAACTTGGTTTCTCAAGCTTTATGCAGGAAGCCGAGGAAAGGCTGGGAATGGGAGGGGAGGAGGATATTATTATGAGGGTCAAGGTCAGTCATCATTCCAGCCTTAAGGAATTCTTTCCCATATAGACAGACACTGAGGAAGGATGTTATTCAACCAGGGACTTTGGAGAATAAATATCCAAAAAATCTGGGGAAAGCAAAAGGACTATCCATCAGCTAGGCCCACTATTTTAGACATCTGATTGACCACTGATGGAAGTAGAAGGTGGGGTTAGAAGGGTTTGGCTTGGCCCAGCAGACCTGAATGAAGGAGCTGGGAATGAAACTCAGTGACCCCCAAAAGATCTGAGGAAGAAGTGACAGGTCTTGACGCAGGTTGCATGCAAAGAATGGAATGGAGTTGGTGGTTCACCCGGGACTGCTCTTGCCTCAGCTGGCACTGCTTAAGATGCAGCCAGTGCTGCTGGCATGCCTGTCCTTGTCACAGCCAATTAGGATCAGGGCAGGCAGGATCTCAAGGCTATGAACAGCATTGTAGCTGGCATCCCCATCATATGAATATTAAAGACTCCCTGAATTTGGCACATTAATGGACATGGGTGGGCAAGGGAGAGAGTGAAGGAAACAAAAGAAAAAGGAAGAAAGAAGAGTGGTGTTTACAATGGGTGATAGTACTTGTAGTCCAACACAATTGAAGGGCAGAATAAGGGAAGGCTGCTCAGTCCCACCTTTCATTTTGTTCCACTGTCCCTATTACTTGAGATCTAGGATCACAGCTTCTCCCAGAGCCCTGGTCCTGTCTCAGCTCTGAATTTTTCCAGACAAGGAGAAATCGCCCCCATCTGGGCAGGAATTCTTAGTTCCCTAAAAGCAATTCTTTTCAGTCATGGTCTTGTGGTAGAGCCTGTTTTCCTTGTGATGAGAGAACAAGGGGCCGATGGTTTGTTGTGTAGTATTTATCTCCAAGTGATCTTGGAGTAGAGCCACGTATCAGTCAACCGACACCAAATTGGGCAGAAACACCTAGTGGCCATCGAGACCTCCTTTACCTCTTGACCTTATTTTTTGCTTTATTAGATCTGCCAGACATGGGCTGCAAAAATTCAGCCAAGAGTGGTGGTGTTCATATATTATAAAAAGGTAAAGGTTTCCCCTTTCAGTTGTGTCTGACTCTAGGGGGTGATGCTCATCAATGTTTTATATCTGAAGACCTAGTGTTGTCTGAAGATGCTTCTGTGGTCATGTGGCTGGCATGACTATATATTGAGGCACATAGAATACTGTTACCTTCCCACCAGATTAGGCGGTACCTATTTATCTAATTGCATTTTTACATGCTTTCAAACTTCTAGGAGCTAGGCAGACAACAGGAGCTCACCCCGCTACACAGTGGCTCTTGGGTCCTGAACTCGAGCTACCGACCTTCTGACTGACACAGTGTCTTAACCACTTGGCCACCATGCTCCTATGGCATATTATACTAAACCATAATATGTGCCCTTTGGTTGTGGCTCAGAACATTGTATGAATTGTGATTTATTTTATGAAACTTAGTGAAACCATCCATAGACTATATGCAGGTATCTGTTTGTAGGATGTCCACTTATATCTTCTGCTTCAGGCTTCTCCCAAGCATATACTTTTGATTATGGGAACTGATTGATTATGGGCCATCAAGTTATTTTCAACTCCTAGCAACCTCATGGATAGATTGGGGGAATAATCCAAGGGGATAATTCAACCAAGACAGTCTTTTCCCCCCTGCAATTTATGGCTTCCTACTTCTCCTTCAGATCTAAGAATTCAGATGGAATTTTTCCATCTGAAGCAGAAGGCTTCCACCCCTTGTTTTCCTGGAGAAGCCATGGGATGCTTGCCTCATCTCTTCCCCATGTCCTCAGAGTTCCATTGTTAGATGCCCAGGCCTGCTAATAGTGACAGCACAACAATCTTTATTTCATGAACACACTGCTAATAAAATGGCTTCACCGCATACACCATGGTCCCCGAGAAAAGCAATTGCAATCTGTCCAGCAGCTATCTGCTTCAGTTCAGAGTTAATGAGCCAGGCCTGGGCTCTAAGTCATCCTGCCACCTCCACTGATTTTTCTTGATTACTGTAATGAAATGGTCAAAGGGTTATTAAACAACTTGCTTCTGAACTAGGAACATGGCACCACTATCATGGCATCATGCTGCACCCTGCCTGGCTCTATAATAAAATAGGCTGACAGTGATGCATCACCTCTCCATTCATCTGGCCCCTGCCAAGAAGGAATAGATCCCCACACCAGGAAGCTATACTTCAATGATAAAGGAAGATATATTGGGTTCTGCTTAATTGACACAAGCTGATTTTCCTTCTTTGCACAGCCAGGCTTAAGGTCCAACATGGATAGAGTCCTGGGTTCACATTCATACTAATTCAGTGATTTTAGCTATAAATTTCCTACTAGCGTGGCTTTTCTTATATGGCTGTTGTGAGGATAAGACAGTATTCCTCGTTGGCCACTATATTTTCTTTGAGGAAAGGGAAAACAAAAGCATCACTGGCCTATTGTGAAATTCATCTTTTTATCTTGGCTTCCTAAATCTACTCTAAGTACAGTGTCCCAACATCCAGTATACACCCCAAATAGGTTCTATTTCCAACCATCGCTTCATAGGAGTCCTACCAGTATGTATTCATTCTTCTGGGTAATAATTCCTACAACTTCTTGTTATTGCTATGATGACTAGAGTTGATGGACATTAAGGCAAAAACATTTTTTGCTGGCTTCATTTATTATTGGAAACATTTTCCCTAATCCACTAGAAATGTTTGTTACAAATATCACCAATCATCAAGGGCCCTTGAGCAAACAGTGCAACTAAGTCACTTTTTTCCTGTGTATTGAAAAAAATGTTTGCAACAACTGTCTTCACAAGCTCTGATTTCATATTACAAGTAGCTGTCCTGTCTAAATTTAGACATTACCTTTTTTTACTGGCTACTGATTTAAGTTTATAAGTTTAGAAGAGAAAAATGCTGGTGCTATAGGGCAGTTAATTTAGGATGGGATGGTTGTTCTGGTGATGCAGAAATGTGATGGGGTAGGGGTAGAAAGGTATATACTCAAGTTGGGTTGCCTGATATTATCATGTTCACAGTGTTCTTTGACTGGCAAGAATATACCATGGGGACCTGTGACAACATCACATTCATTGTGTGTGATCCCTGACTGACAGGAATTGTCCTGTTAGAAAAGAAAATCCTGAGTTTAAAACTTGGTAGAATCAGAAACAAGTTAAGGGAAACAAAACCCCAAAATAAGTACAATTCCCTTAAACTAATTTCACTGAACATTTCAGCCACCTTAAAAACTCATAAGGGTTACCAGATCTGAGAGGCAAAAATCTGAAAAAAACACTAGATTGTAGCATTTAGTGAAAGCTTTAGTCCACATCAAGATTTTGCCTTTCAGAGTAGTAAATGGTACTGGAGACTTATATCAGCAGCTGGAGAACTCGCTAGCAAGTGAACATTATAACTAGAATATTTCTTTAATGTCTTCAAAACTAGGCAGTTCTGAATTGAATTGAGTTTTTGATTATTACTTTGAAGGATAGAATGGGAAGTCCATATTCATATCCCTGCATGCTCAATTCTTCCTACTCAATATGGTACTAAGCTGAGAAGAAACCTAGTTTGATTCACATTTGGTATATATAATGGGAGAATTCTGGTGAGGCCCTGCCTAAGTGGGATGGCGTTTATGGCTGAGACTAACAGCTGGATGAGGGATCTTGGCTGGCAAAATCTCTTTGGAGAAAGGAGAGCTTGTGACATTGTCCACATACACTCCACACAGCTGCTTCTTATAAGTGCAAGAAATTAGATTTTTTGTGGTTGGTTTTTGAGTGAAAAGACCAGCAGTTGAGGGATTACATGTAAACTCATAGGTGTAAGCAGCCTTTAAGGAAAAAAAAAAAGCTGAATTGAGCCTCATTTCCTGATCACCTTTGCAATTATTTTTTACTGCCTTCAGAACACCAAATTTTGAAAGCATTTACTGAGTAAGTTTTGTTTGTGAAAGTAGTTTAAAATACAAGGATAAAAAATATTTTTTTTTACAATAAACAACAAAAAGGGGGTTTAGGATGTTGATTTTAGAAAGCTAAAAAAGGACTAATGGTCCAGACAGATTTGAAATAAGAATTTGAAATTAGTTGTAATCATCCCCATGAGAAATTTAGTTGTTTTGGGTCTTTTGAAAAAAATGATAAGATGGGAGTTTGAATAGAGGAAACTAGAAGAAACTAAGAATTATAATTAAAGGAGAGGAATATTCAGATTTGGTATGCTAGTACAGAATGGGGCAAAATACTTCTACAATAGATGCTTTTATGGAGATTTGTGATGGACTCAGAAATTACTTTTAAGAATAAGATGAATTGCATGCAAATTTCAGAAGAGAAATAGATTACACAGTACTAGGTAGGCCTGAAATTGATTTGAATGTGGATTTAAGCAAGACGTTGAAAAAAAAGGATACTGGATGTACAAAAGAAAGTGGTTAATGTCTTGATATTTGAAAAGAACATATAGTATAAAACCAGAGAAGAGATTTAGACTTTTTTTTAAATTGGATTTACAAAAAAGATCTGTTAAAGTTTTGAAGGATTTGTTGAGAGGAGTCAAAAAGAAGATGTAAAGAAATCAAGTTTGAGGATATTATTTGAAGGGATTAAAACCAAGATGGTTAACAATATAGGGAAGGAATATAAAGTTGGCTTATTTGAGCAAGATTAAAATAGTTATGTATTGATTTCTGGTAGCCCTTAATGGACTTTTGCTGTCTAGAATTGAATGATGTGGCTTTAAGATTTTGTTTATAGTTAAGAGATGAGATATGGGAAGAAGAGAGTATTTGTTGTATTTTAAGAGATGGTGTTAAGTTATAAAATTGTTTGTACATACCATGATGAAGGGAAAGTTACTTCTTTACTTTTTATATTTTCCTTTTTCTAATCCTTTTTTAATCTTATATTTTATGTAGTTTGTATTAGTTTTTTTTCCTTAATTATAATCTTAAATAAAGAACATTTAAAAAACATATTGGGTACTTATAACAACTTGTGATTGCCTGTATTTATTTAATAGAACACACATTATTGTAGTTTGTCATGATGTTAGATTTTATTTCTTGTCATATACATTTTAAACCTGACTTCAAACTGAGTTCAGTGATTAAATGAAACAAATATGTATTTATTCATATTCCCAGGGATCCCAGAGAACTGGAAATGTTTTTAGATGGCTCCATTATGGTTGATCTTTTACTCTCTTTATGTAGTTTGCATATTTTAAATTTATTTTTAACAATGATTTTTTTCTATTTTTATAACATAGCAGCTGTCTCACATGATGTCATCCATCCATCCATCCATCCATCCATCCATCCATCCTCATCTAGATTTGCTTCTTCTGTTGGGTCTTTGCCCTGCTTTATTACTGAAGGTATATGAAAAGATTATCTGGTCCATTTCAGATACTGAATATGCAGATAGTCCTTGACTAATGACCACAATTGGGACCAGAACTTTGGTTATAAGAAATTGCAGTTCTAAGTCAAAGCATCATATGACCAGGTTCAATTTTACAATTGTTTTGACCATTAAGCAAGTCACTCCAGTTGTTAAGCAAATCACATGGTTTTTAAGCAAACCACGTGGTCATAAGTATGAATGCATTTTATCCAATGGGCATTTTTTGCTGGAAATGGCAAAAAAAAATCACAAAATTGTGATTGCATAACATAACACACTACGAAACCGATCATAAAAGTGAATCAATTGCCAAGCACCCAACATGTGATCCTGTGACTGCGGAGGTAGTGGAGCAGTCAGAACCTCAAAGATAAGTCAGAAGTAACTTTTTGAAAGTCTCTTGTAACTTTGATTGTTAAGCAACTGGTCGTAAGTCAAGAATTACCTGTGAAAGAAGGTCTTTAAATAGAGACTATATTGCCCTTTCCTCAAAGACTCAAGTTGTATGCAGTGTTCTGTGATACAAAGGGATCCATTCAGTATCTTCAACAATCTTGGAAAGGAGATTTATAGTAATAGACAACTAATAGGATCCAAAGTGGAGAAGCGATTCACAAACCAAAGTTATTGTGGTCTACATCCAAGCCCCTGTCCTCCACACAAGCTCATCTGCATGGTATGGAAAAAAGGGGGAAAATCTAAATTTATTCCCATATCTACTGAACACTTTGCATCATCCATGCAGAGAATACAGAAACAGAAGCCTTTATATTAATTCTTACAGGGTAACTTCTATTTATCCTTCTCCTGAGCCCAGTCTACAATTATTTTTGGATGAGTTTTCCACATGACTCCGTGAATTTCTTTTCCCAAGCTCTCTTGTCCTGATTTGTGGAACTTTAATACTCATACTGATTTCCTCACCAGCTGTATGGAATTTCTTTTTCTGTCCTATGAATAAATGTCCCTAGTTTTTTTACTTCTTCCAATCATCAGTATAGGAGACTTTAGACTTGGTGTTCTCTTTATTAAACCTTCTCTGAGCTTAGTTGTCCCCTTGGATTATCAGATCATTTTCTGGTCTTCTTTTCTTTACACTTTTGCTACCACCCCAACCTTCATCTAGTATCCATGGTAAGGGTATCTAATCTTGGCAACTTTAAGATGTGTGAACTTCAATTCCCAGAATTGCTATGCTGGCTGAGGAATTCTGGGAGTTGAAGTCCACACATCTTAATGTTGCCAAGGTTGGACACCCCGATCTACATGATTATTCAACTTTCATATGATTCATTATCAGCTGTGCTTTTGGAGATCTCACTTCTGCTTTGTACTTTGGGACATTTATCTTCTTCTATCTTTTCCTAATCTGTGGAGTCCATCACTGCCAATTGTTTAGCTGACCTGATTTAATAATACTACTGTATCAGAGTTGTTTTGGCTCATGTTGGTCCTGACATGAATGTGCACTGAGAGTTAGACCTCTATAACCAGGGATGTGTTTGCAGCCTTGAGGAAGGAGTTGGTTCTGGCTAGATGACCAGAAAAGCACCCTGGGGAGGCTTCTCTCCCTTATGTTGTGGTTGTACATAGAAAAGCTCTAGTTAATTGTTTTCACTACCTGCAAGAGGCAAAGAGATTTCCTTTCAGGCTGACATTCCTTCTTTGTCCAGGACTCCCCACCAGGTTTTCTCCACTTGTCCTTTATTAACACTACCTGACTTGGAGAGTACTTGGCCTTCCTCTTCCTCTCTTTCAGCTGAGGGCTTGGAATAATTTTCAGCTAATAAAGTGATGAATATTGTTCATTTTTTTCCTTCTTCTATCCCTCTTTTACCACCAACATCTCCTTTCATTCCTTCCTGTTTCGGAGGGTGGCATTGACCAAATTGTGGAGGGTTTTGCTTGTTTACTATTTCTCTTGCTGATCCTTTATCCAACTTACTTGCCTACCCCTTCTCATGTCCTCCTTGTGAAATATACTTTAAAGGTAAAATTTTCCCCTTTCAGTCGTGTCTGACTCTAGGGGATGGTGCTCATCTCCGTTTCATAACCGAAGAGCCAGCATTGTCCAAAGATGGTTCCATGGTCACATAGCCAGCATGACTATATGCTGAGATGCATGGAACGCTGTGACCTTCCCACCAATTTAGGCAATATAGATTTACCTACTTGCATTTTTGCATGCTTTTGAACTTCTAGGTTGGCAGAAGCTGGAGCGAATAACAGGAACTCAGTCTGTTATGTAGTGCCTGGGTCTTGAACTTAGATAGCTGACCTTCCGGCTGACAAGCCCAGTGTCTTAACCGCTAGGCCACTGTGCCCCTTCGAAGTATACTTTAACTATTGGTAATTTCCAGACTCTTTTAAGTATACCCTGTTCCTTGCTTAAAAAAAAAAAAAACCCTTGGATCTCACTTCACACATGTTACTAACCTGTATCTCTGTTTCGTTATTCTTCTAAAGTCCTTGAGAGAGTTACCCTCT
>JANHZU010006104.1:271347-284511 GCA_032468055.1 Acrochordus granulatus | reverse complement strand
GACCAGGACCCCCCACCACCCAAAGCCACTCTGTCTTGCCAGGGTTCAACCGAAGTCTGTTGTTCCCCATCCAGCCCCAAACAGCCTCCAGGCACCGAGTCAGGGCCAGGACAGCATCACTTGGGTCACCCGGGAAGGAGATGAAAATCTGGGTATCATCTACATACTGATGATACCTCAACCCATGGTGATGGATGATCTCACCCAGCAGTTTCATGTAGATGTTAAAAAGGAGGGGAGAAGGCACCGAGCCCTGCGGCGCACCACAAATTTTTGGCCGAAGGCTGGACCTCTCCTTCCCTATCAGCACCGATTGGGACTGGCCACAGAAAAAGGAGCTGAACCAGCACAAAACTGCACCACCCAGCCCCAGTCCCCACAGCCGATCCAAAAGGATACTGTGGTAGACGGTAACGAAAGCCGCTGAGAGGTCAAGGAAGGCTTGGATGGATGCACTACCTCCATCCCGCTCTTGTCAGAGATCATCCACAAGAGCGACCAATACTGTCTCTGTCCCATGACCGGGCCTGAACCCAGACTGAAAAGGGTCCATTCTTTGAAGAAGGAATGAAACAATGCTGTGTTATAGCTTTCAGTTTTTCTCACTACTGACCATGCAGGCTGGAGCTATTAGGAGATGTTCAGCAATCTGAAGCGTTGTAGGTTCCCCATATATTTCAAGATCTTGATCTGATAGTATCCTTTATAGAAAAAAAATCATTCCAAAATATAATTATTATCTGCTCTCTAGGAAAGCTTGATGTTCTGTTATGGGAACAAAATGAGTGTTCAGAAAGGAGCTCTGACTTTCCAGAAGTTAAAGCAGAATTTTAGGATGTGGGATTTTGCTCCTGTTATTTGTTGTTGTCTGAGAGTCTGAGAGAGGGGAACTGGTGTTCCAGAGCAATCTGGACTTCAGTTACAACCATGCTTAGGCAGGTGCACAACTTTGTTGCAAAGACTTGGGAGGTTTTCTTTTCGGGACAGGGATACTTAATTTTGAAAATGACATGGGAAAGGTTTTGGGTGCTTGCTGGATACAAACACCAAAGCAGGATCTGGTCTTCAAAATAGTAGCTCGAGACTTGTATTGGGTAACCATTGGGTAGTTTTATAGATGTCCCATTGAAGGCCAACACTTATTTTAGATAATTATGTGCCATCAAATCATATCAAACCTCTAGAAGTCACAAGGGCAGATCTTCTCCATGACAGTCTGTTCCAATCTTATCTTTCAAGTCTTCCAATGGTGCACTCATCACCACTGTGACTGAGTCCATCCACCTTGCTGTTGATCATTTTCTTCAGCTTTCCTTCTTCCTGTCCCAGCATTAGAGCTTCCTTTAAAGAGCTACGTCTTTGCATAATGTGTCCAAAGTAGGATAATTTGAGCTTGGTCATTTGTGTCTCAAGTAAGAACTCTGGACAGATTTGTTAGGTGAGCGTTGATTTCAGATGAGGATCTTCCTTTCTGGTATCAGGTTTATTTTGCTTGGTTTTCTGCTGAATGTCTTCCCGCTCCTTCCCCTCTCCCAGTTTCAATTTCCTCATCATAGATTACACATTCAGAATATAGTTTATTTGCATTGCATTCCATGTAAAATGGAGTAGGGGAATGTTACTGTTACTACTCACCCTTGACTATATTAGCTGGGGCTGATGGGAATTGGGTGCAATGATATCCAGCAAGCTTTTCATTGCCCAACCCTGATTTAGTACAACTGCAGCACATTCTTCAACATTGTTCTGATTTTCAAGAAAAAGTTCAACCTGAGAGCTAGTGTGAAATTAGACTGTGATTTATAAATTCACACTTTTTTAAATCTGGGGGGGGGACCCTCAAAGCTTGTATTGTCACTTGTTGCACTTCAACTAAGATTGCCAAACTTTTTTATTGGTTTTTCTTTCCATGCACTTTTAGACAGCTGTTTGATTTGCAGGTATTACTAACTGAAATATTTTAGAAGATGGGGACAGGCTATAATTCAGGACCAGAGCCAATCTTTTGCACACCAAAGGTCCCAGATTCAAGCTTTGGCATTTCCTAGGAGAGCTGGAAGAATAAAACAAAAAGTAGTAGGCTGCCAGTCAGTGTAGAAAATTCTGCACTTCATTATTAACTGTGTGATTTCATTCATTATAGCCTCTGCTTATAAAATAAACAGTCATCTGATCTATGGCCAGACAGACAGTACATACACACACACATACTTACATATTCACACACATGTATTAGCTTGAAAGTCAAATTACTGGTAATACCATTCTCCCCAAGAGGAAAGCATTCACAGTGGGACCACATTAACATGGGATAGAAGTGGGTGAAGAGTCATTCTTATTTTGTAAAAATGCAAGAACTGAAACTAAATTAGCCTTCAAAAATTACAGTACAAAACTGACAATGAAAAAGAGTGGTTTGCACAAAAATGCTCATGAGAGAAAAATGTTTGCAGATACTGTACTGCAGGCCAAAAATGCAAACAAAAATGTGTATGTTAGAATAATGGGCACAAATGTGCATAGAAACTATAGTATGATTTTTAAAAAAGAATATTCACTACAGAAATAAGAAAAAGCAAATATGGGAGACAGGAAAATGAAAAATTGAGAGAAAATTAATGAAATAAATTTACAAAGAAATAGACAAAAACTGAAACTTCTCTTACTCCAACAATGGGAGAAGACTGAATCATTTTCCCCATTATTTTCTCGAAATGGCTCTCTTCCCAAAATATTACAATTAGTTCTGCAAGCAGAAAAATTATACTTCACTTCCTTTATCATCTTTTTCCACCCCATCTTTTCTGCAAATAGCATCCCTGTGGATGTGTGTGTACACAATGATTTGGATCAGAATGAAAATGTAGAGAAAATATTCAGTCCTAATTCTCTAAGCATCATGGCCCTGATTTAAATCAGCTCTGCCTGCTTTTAAGAAAAATACTCAAAAGTCACCAGGGGAATCTTATTAATAGTTCCTTCATATCACATCTGCTTTGTTTTGAAGCTTCTTGGAAAAAGAAGAAAGTACAGCTGTGAGACATACATTCAGCCACCATCTTGCCAGCTGTTGTATGCATTCTGTTGCCTGTAAAAAGTCAGACTTGCCAGTCAATCAGTTGATCTCCCTTTGGTCTTCATTGCTATGAAACAGACAATTACAGATTTCACAGGTGACTTGGCTTAATCTTGCATTTATCCTGTTCAAGGAAAAATAGTTACAGTGCACAGAAGCTGCGCAGAGTTAAGGCAGAGCTAGACAGCACAAGAGCCTCATCAAATCTGAATCTTTGATAGTGTCTACATTCACCAAAATCTTCATTCATCTTACAAATGCCTCTCCCCAATCAGAAAAGAGCACAAAACAAATTTCAGTCTTTTCTACAATATGCCATCTTAAAGGAGTGACTTTTCTGGAATTGTTCCTGCAGAAGAACTGAGGACTTTCTAACCCCAAGAGGTATAAAGTAGACTGACATAAGCTTCAACTGCATCAATAACTTTGTTCTTATTTTAAGTGTGCACAACATCAAGGGACAGATGTTCTTGATCTAACCTTTGATCATGTTCTTGAGATCCAAACCTCAAAGACTGATGGCTTTATTGAGAAGAGCAGCCTTTTGCCTTTTTAAAAAAATCATAACGTCTTACATAATAGGACATTTCCAAGTCCCCTCATCTCTCCTCCACTTCATTGATTGCATTTTACTATGAGCACCTCTGGCTGACTTTGTAGAACTGCAGAGCAATGAATTGCCTTGCAAGCAAAAAAAAGAAAGTCATAGAATCATAAAATGTAAAGAATGAGAGGAACCTTAAGCATCATCTACTCCATCTCCTGCCTAATGCAGGAAACCACTAATACAGCATTCCTGACAAATGACCATTCAGCCTCTACTTAAACACAGTGAAGGAAGATCTACCACTTTCCACACCTGTCCTGAAGCAACATTCTTAATTTTCATTTAGCAAAATTCTTAACTTCCGTTTTCTAGATGCTTTGGAGAACGTTGATGAAGACTCACAATACATTTCTGAAGGTAAGCAGATCCATGCAGGTATGCATCTAGCCAGTGTTTGAATTAGATACTGCTTGATGCAATGAGTGACAGCTAGCTAGATAGCTACATAGCTAGATAACTAGATATAGTCTAACATACTCCAGATACTGTGTTGATCTGTAATGGGCTCTTAAAGGAAAACTAGCTTAGTGTAGTCATTAAGGCATCAGGCTAGAAAACAAGAGACGGTGAGTTCTCTTTAGTCATGAAACCAGCTGGGTAACCTTGGGCCAGTCCCTTTCAACTCCTAAGAAGGAGGTAAAAGCAAATCACATCCCAAAAACCTTGCTAAGAAAACTTCAGGGACTTGTCCAGGCAGTCACTAGGAGTCAAGACTAACTTGAAGACACATAAAGTATTTATATGTATGAACACACATATTTGGAGCAACTGTGTTTTAAAGAAGTTGACACCTAATCTGCTAGTCAAGATAGCATTCAAACAATTGGGATAAACTGCAATTTGGTAACCCAAGTTGCTCGTTATCTAAACTTCTGTTACTTGCTCCCTTCCTTCACTTTTGCATTTTTCATTTATTTATTCTTTTAGCACTTTTGAGCCCATGTTGACTCCTGATGACCGCCTGAACAAGTCCCTACAGTTTTCTTGGCAAGATTTTAGAAATGACCTGACCAGGCAGTAACTAGGGGTCAACACTGACTTGAAAGCAAACACACACAAAAGTCTGTGTATGTGTGTAAGAAAGAATTACCGTAAAGAACAGGAGGAAGAGGCACAATCAGGAGTCCAAATTACCAATTATTTTGAGAAAATATCTCAGATTTGACCATTTTGAAAATAAAGGCAGGGAAGAGGGAGGTGCTTTCAGACTTGCAAGATTCTGTTATTGTAACCCTATGTTAAAAGTAGTCTCACATTCATAACTCTAATCTGGTCTACCTTGAAGAGTTGACACAATTCCTTCACATCGTTTGAACTTATGGTGACATCTTCCTTCATGTGCCAATAATATCAATTCAATTATTCGGTGTTCAATAACCATCCTGTGCGGTACTTTTCATTGCATGATTGTGATGATCCTCCTATTTTTGAGGACGGATTTGAATATGGATCTCCCCAGTCCTCATAATCTGTACACTGTATTGCCTCTCAGTTAGTTTTCTCTGCAGTGGTTTTTCTGTGGCTGGCTCACATTCTAAACAATATTGCCTAGAAAAATCATTTGAAAGTTTTCAAAAATATAGATAGTCTTTGCTTATTGTCCACAATTGGGACCAGCAACTCCATCACTAATCAATGCAGTCACTAAATGAAATATAACATGACTGCGATCAGCTGATGACTTCACTTCCGCTGTGGTTGTAAAGCTAATCACAATGGGTCATTAAACAAGACATCGTGTACTGGTGCCTTGTGATTTCACTGTCATTTCTCCATTGATTCTGCTTGTTGGAAGCCAGCTGGGAAGCACCCAATGATCACATGATCCAGGGACACTACAACAGTCATAAATGTGAGGTCCAGTCAAAAAGTTACTTTTTCGGTGCCATTGTAATGTCAAACAGCCACTAAACAGAGCAGTTGTAATTGAAATGCAAAATTCAGTTTTTAAAGCTATATTTACACTAGTTTGCATATTGTGAAGACTTTTTTAAAAATATGGTTTTATTATTTAATCAAATCCACTTGGCTTGTAACTGATAAAAACAAATACATCAGACATAAAAAGGACTTTAATCAAATCCACTTGGCTTGTAATTGATAAAAACAAATACATCAGACATAAAAAAGACATAAGGACAATGAAATAAAACTCTTTTAGAGAAAAGTATGATAAAAATTAGCAAAACAGATTATGTGCATGGCTGGTCAAAAAATATGGCTAAGAAGATTCAGTTAGTTTAGAAGGTCATAAGACATCCTAAACTGTCAGATTATAAACCACATTGCATCTATTTTAGATGAAAAAAATGTTGCAGACACTGAATGACCAAGCAATGATTTTAACCTGTTCAAAAGTCCTGAATAATTTGAATGGTTTGCACACTCCTTGGTTTGCATACACCTATTTGGGGTTGGGTGCCAACAATTGCTTATACTATGGTCTCAAAGTTCCTTTCTTCATTCCCACCATCTTCCTGAGTTTCCTTCCCCCTCCCCAGATTGCTACCTTGTTCTAGGATGGAAGGTGGGGGGAGAAGAGTCATTTGTGGGGGATGATGAGCCAGTCATACAGAGACTCCCATTGATTTCCTATTATGAAGTTCAGTAAGAAAAATGACATTATCTTGTTACAGAACCAAAGCTCTGATTTGTCACATTCCATTCGTGTCCTGGCTGGAATAGGAATTGATTTTGTAGACTCCGGTACCGAATTACTCATTGGTAGTTGAGAAGTGGCTGGGGAGGAAAGGAGATGGAGAGGGTCAGAGAGGCTAACTGACTTCGTTTCAGGATAATGGAGACCTAGAGTGACCCCTGGCAAAACATCAGCTCCAGGTGCTTAGCCATAACCTCTCAGAGCTCTCTCCTTGTAGAAGGGGCAAGACAAGATAAAGAGGGAAAGAGGAGCGGAGATAGTCATGTTTATAAGATCAGATTTAGCCTACTTGGGAGGGAATCTACATTATGCAGATTACATTTTAGAAGCATTGTCAAGGCTTTGACTCGAAGGAAAATAAGTTACACTAAGTTAACCATGGATCTACCTATCCTCTGTTCCCTGCCCTGATTCTCTGTGGTTCTCCAGTTGTTTTCAACTTGAGTTTTTCTCAAGCCAAGCAGAACATGTTAGGGATTGGATATGAAATCAGAAAAGGTGGCTCTCTCATGGAAGATCCTCGAATCTCCAGTCCCAATTTTAAGGATCCCATGAATACGATACTGTATGATAGACGTTCCCAATTGGGCATATTCCAGTTATTCCTGACCCTCACAATGCTTATCCTCTAGTTTTATGTTTCTTCCCAGATTTGTGGAGCTATCTCATGAATGGGGAACCTGAAATACAGCATCTCCTACACAATTTATACATGGCACTAGTAAGTAATGAGGTGTTGTGGCCTAGCAGTTAAGACGCTGGGCTTGTCAACTGAAAAGGCAGCACCCAAGTTCAAGACCCACGTGTTGCATAACAGGGAGAGTGCCCATTATTCGCCCCAGCTTCTGCCAACCTAGCAGTTCAATAGCGTGTAAAAATGCAAGTAGATAAATAAGTACTGCCTAAATTGATGGAAAGGCAACATCATTCTGTATGCCTCGGTGTATAGTCATACTGGCCACATGACCATGGAAGCATTTTTGGACAACATTGGCTCTTTGGCTATGAAACGGAGATGAGCACCGCCTCCTAGAGTTGGACACACCTGAAAGGGGAAACCTTTACATTTTTTAATAAGTGTCATTGAATTTAACAGGACTTACATCATGATAAGTGTTCACAGGATGCCAGGTTCAGGCTATACCTTCTATTCTCTTTGGTAAAATAAGTCCCAAGATTACATAGCTTTTTTCTTTAAAGCTCAGAAGTGAACTATCCTAACTACAACTATGAGCAGTTAATAAAAGCTGATCATTCACATCATGTTGAATCCTATCATTCTTTTAAAATAATTAAAATATCAGCCATTCCTATAATGATGGGCACTTTATACAGTTGTTTGACTATAAGAAGCTGCCTTATACCAAGCCAGTCTGTTAATTCATCTAGCTCAGTAGTGTCTGCAGTTATGACTCTAAGACAGGGAGGAATAAGTCCTCCAAGTACTGTGGCTGCAGTTTCCACAACACCTCTCATCTCGCTGGGACTGATTGTTGGAGGGGGGCTCAAAACATTTGGGGACACCAGATCTCAATATCCAAATGAACATGTTTATGAAAAGTCCCTGGTATAATCAGTCCCATTTTCTAGCAAGACTTGGATTAGTTTCTACTCTTGCTAGAAAATAGGACTAATTGCTCCTGACACTCTTCGCATGTATGTTTACCCATCATCCATTCAGATTATCATGCTTGGCAAGCAAAGCTGATTTTTCATTTCTGGTTTGATGTCTGAGAAATTGTCTTGAGAAAATGTAAATATGAATCAGAACCACTAGGCTTCAGCAAACTTCTAGACAGAACTATGTGAATAGTCTTCTTTTAAAAAAGGTACTTGAAGGTCATAGCTAACATCTTCTAGAAGAAAATTAGTGTGCTTTATTATCCAGATAGCAATAAAGATAGTCAGGAATGTTTTCACAAAGCAGTTGCTCTAGGTAGTCACAGAGCCCTGCAGCTTTTTCCAAACCATTTACCATGCAAACATATCAGGTCTGCTAGCCCTTCCATCTTTTAGTTCTCTCTGAATCCTCAAGTGAACAAACAGTGGAGTCAGATACAAAGCAGGTAGCAACCACACAATATCTTAGCATGTTTTCTTCATACAACTTTTCACAAAGAAGTGACTGGACATTTATTTATATCTGGCTAAATTAGTCACAACAGTTTGCATTGATTTACTCAGCACAGCTAAGGATAGAAGCTCTATGTACAAATGTGTGCACACAGCTACTCATACAAGGAGTCAAGAACCATCCAGAGAACAGCAATTCCCCTAAAAACAAAATTAAGGATTCTCCTGAAAACAAAGACACAACAGTGGCCTTAAGATTTATTCTAACCAACCTTTTAGCTCTACAAGGAATCCATATTCTTTGGCTAAACCTGTTTGAAATATATGTTTACTACAATGGTAGGCAATATGTCTTTTAGTCAAAAATATCTAGTTTCATGCATTCCTAAAAAGTGTGACATACCCACACAGACCACTTCCTATATTTTTTGAGTGTATTCAGTTCCTCAAGTCAAATTTCATTTCTGGTCTCCCAGAAACCTTCCACAACCTATTTTTCTGAAATGTGTGGGAATTGGCTGCCCATTATTCCCAACCAGTATGCTCAATCAAAATGGAGGGAGGTTATAGCTCAAATCATAGTATGGATTATTTTCCAGAGAGGTTGATACTCTTCTAAACAAGCAATCCAGTCTTGATGCTTTTTCTAGACCACCTTGCACAAACCAGATTGTAAGAAGGGAAAGGAATATATGTGTACATTAAATGTATCTCAAAAGAAGCAAGTCCAGATAAACTGAATAACATCAGGTTGCTGCAGAAATAGTCTAAAGTGAACAAACCAATATGGGGTGGGAAGAATTCTTTCCTAATGCTAGCTATGGCAATCAATCATGCCCTGGGAATGACCAAAACTCATTTCACTGTCTTCCAGAAATGTTTCTAGAATGTAATTGGTTACACGGTCTTTTTAAAAATTGTGACAGTCAATGATTTATTGATTTGCATTTAGTCTCCCCCGTCTCCCCAAGAAGCTATTTTTGACAGCCATAAATTGCTTTTCCCTTTTATTTTATCCTCACAAGTTGGTCTCCCCACATACATTGCAGTAAGTTTCATGGAGGGGAGGAATCTTAACCAAGATAGCCTCAATTGTAGAATATCCACTTCATCATACAGACCCTTATAATGTCATAGAAAAAAAGAGGGTCAGCTTTAGAATTTGCAACAAGAACAGAATGAAATATATATTTTCAGATATATACTTCCAGCTCACTCTTGAATTCTAAGAGAATATTGCTTCCACAGCTGGTCTAAGAAGACTATCCTAGTATTATAAACAACCAGTTATTTTAACTGTTTCTTAATTATCAAAGTATAATAAGATAGTGGCAAAATTCTGCTAGTGGGGGTTAATGATATGAAACCCAAATAATGAATCTGGTTTGGAAAGGCTAGGAGGGTCCAGGAATGAAAAACGATGTTTCAGGAGAAATGATTGTCGCTGTGATCCACAATGCTATTTTTTTCCAGCACCAAGGATAGCACCACACACTGAACTTAGCGATGTCTGCCTGACATGGAAAAAAAAGTGGGAAAAAGGCAAAATCCTTATTGGGAATCATTACAAAAAGAACAGAAAATAAAGCCACTATTCTCTTGATGTTTAAATGCAAGTTCACAAAGGGACTGCACTTAGAATACTGCGTTTGATTCAGTATAACTTATAAACAATATTTTTTTAAAAAAATGTACATAAAAATCAGTAATATAAGCAAAAGATTATACTATTAGGAAATGTATTTGGCCTAGTTAAATTAGAAAAAATAATGATTAAGAAAGAGAAATATATGTATTTCTATATATTTATAATATATAATACAAGGATAAGGAGATTTTTTTTCTTTTTCATGATGTTAGAATCAAGGATCATCCAAAGAAGCTCAATAGTGGGAAATCTGGGAGAAAGACACAGTGTATAATCTATGGAATTCAAGATTACAAAATATAATTATGTCCACTAACTTGGAACTGTTTAAGAAGGTAATTGTTACTCCAGCAATCCCCCTCAGACTGATCTGGTCCAGTAGAACCTCAGGTCAGAGAGGATCTGCAGGTTTTGAAAGATGGAAAATCCTCCTTAATCTGTTTAATCAGAGAGCACTCTTATCTCCATATGTAAGTCAATCATCTCTCTTTGAACCTCTGAAAAAAGTTCCTCTTAGCCAGCTTCCTATTGCTAAGCTGGATCTAACTTCTTGAGAATGCAAAATGAAAAGCTGAATTTATACAATAAGGCTGGTGGTACAAGCTAGATGTAAATTTAGTGGTTTACACACTAGTTGTCTTCATCTGGGAACATTTCTCATTGTTTTTAATTTGTCCCAAGTCTATGCCAGAACCAGAGCCTGTGGCCCTTGCAACAAAAGAGAGCTATGAAGAATTAATTCTAACAGCACAAAGATTTCTTTCTCTTGGGAAGCTACACTTCTGACTGGGAAGCTACTACCAACTGACTGCTAATAAAGAGATTGGGATGGAGAGAAGAAGGGAGGGGAGGGGAGGAAGAATCATAGGAAAGAAGGAATAAGAAGGAAAAGAGTTCATAAAGTATGAGGTTCAGAAGTTTCCCCCCTCTCTTTTCTTCTTCTTTTGTTTCATGGCATATAAACACTGTCAAAATAAGTAATTAACAAGAGGAGAGATTTCACTGCATGCCTATAATTGCTCAGAGAGTAAAAAGCCTCTTGTCTGTCATTGCCAGGTCCCAGGCACTAGGGTGACAAGAAGTTTGTTGTTTGGCAATAAGCACTTTCAGAAAGTGCCTAATTGCTAATCCACATGAAGGTTATCTGGAGGTTACCGTGGAATCCCTACTCTGGATGCCAGTTTGTCAAGAAGAGGAATGAATTATCTCATCCTCAAAAAGGGAGGTACAAAAAAACAAAGTGGACAGATGTAATGTTGGCACATGACCTGCTTCATTGTTTCATTCAGGGGAGAATCCTACTACTATACTGTTGGAAGGAAGATACTGTATAAAAATTGGCTATTGATCCATTCAGCTTGATATCATCTACATACCTTAGCAAGATTAAGCACCATCTAAACTTACAACACATGTCCTCTCTGCATGGAAATACACAGCACAATCCTATATCACATACATATTTCCTCATGACATGCATTTACCCAGCAAAGTGAGTGAATCAGCACTAAGCATTTATGCACATCCTTTTTAGGCTTCAGAATCCTGGCAGCACCATTGATTCTCAAAGCCCTGGGATCAATGTCTCTGATTACTGTGAAGAAGCTTTGTGCCACCTACCAACTCTTCCTCCTCTTGTCCTTTGTGGGATTGGCACTTTTTGACATGTCATGTAGGGAAACATAAATTACAGAGTACACTTTTTCTTCTCAACAAAGAAGACAGAAATGTTTCATATGCATGATATATGCCGTATTCTACCACTGCTTCTAATTGCTTCAACCTGTTTTTCTTATTCCTTGCTTAGAAAAGGCAAAGGCCATTCCCAGCACTGCCAACTGAGATGTTTTTTTAACTGGGAGATATACAGGAGATAACTGAGGATATTCTGTAGACCAAGCAAACATTCCATCAGGAGTAGCAGTCCAAGCTCAAAACTAGATTCATATCTTTCATGTCTGCATTGATCTTCCAACAAATTATTAACAAATTCAGATTCAGATACTTTATTGGCCAAGCATGTTTAGACATGTAAGGAAATCAACTCTGGTATAGCAGCATTCAGTGTACTTGTAAGACAACAGTAAATAAAATAATGACATAAACAAATAAATGAAATTATGTACTCATAACCCAGCCACTGAGGTTAACCAATGCATCCCTAGTGCCGGTCCCAAGCCCGGATAAATGGGGAGGGTTGCATCAGGAAAGGCATCCGGCGTAAAACCTATGCCGACTTAATATGCAAAAAAACAAACAGATTTCCATACCGGATTGGTTGATGCCCAGGTTACCAACAACTGTCAGTGGTACTGTTAACCAACAGGGTACTGCTGGAAAGTGTGCTACTGTTGGACAAAGGAGGAAAAGGAGAGTGGGTAGGTATGCCCAGAGAAAGCAAGAGAGGATAAAGGGTAGAAGTGTGGAGATGAGAGTAGGAACCTTAAATGTTGGTACTATGATAGGTAAAGGAAGAGAACTGAATGATATGATGGAGCAGAGAAATACAGTGCAACTAATATACTATAGGCCCTGTTTGTAAAAATCATGCTGCATTTAAAATTAATTAAAAGATGATAATGGTAGATATACTGTGTGTCCAAGAGACTAAGTGGAAGGGCAGTAAGGTGAGGGAGTAACTGGAGGTGGGTTCAAGCTGTTCTACCATGGCATGGATAGAAAAAGAAATGTCATAGGAATAATCTTAAAGGAAGAGCTTAGCAAGAAGGTATAAAAAGTGAAGAGAATGACCGATAGAATCATGAGTGTGAAATGGGAACTTGAAGGGGTAGTGATAAATGTCATCTGTGCATACGCCCCACAAGTTGGGTGTGAGATTAATGAGAAATAAGAATTTTGTAATAAGTTAGATGAAGTGGTGGTATGCATACCCAGAGAAGAGAGAGTAGTAATTGGAGCAGACTTCAATGAACATGTTGAAGGGAAAACTGGTGATGAGGAGGTGATGGGTAGGTATGGTATCAGGGAAAAAAATTGAGAGGGGCAGATGGTGGTGGATTTTGGAAAAGAATGGAAATGGCAGTGGCAAACACATATTTTAAGAAGGATGAGCACAGGGTGACATATAAGAGTGGAGGAAG
>JANHZU010006104.1:241045-252473 GCA_032468055.1 Acrochordus granulatus | reverse complement strand
AATCCAGATGCCTGTTTTTTAAACTTTTGTTGCGATGCAATTACCCTGGATGAATGAGAGTCTTCACAGACAAATTTGAAGAATTCTAAATAATTCAGATCACTTGGCTAGAAATATGCATCTGTTCTGACAACCAGTGGCTGCTCAGTTTAAGGGTATGTGGACTGACCCAAGATTTCATGGAATTGTAACTGAAATTAAAGAGCCAGTTTGGTTTAGTGGTAAAGAAAAGAAAGCAATCATTCTTTAAATCAGTGTTTCTCAAACATGACAACTTTAAGATATGTGGACTTCAGTTCCCAGAATTCTGTAGCCAATGTATGTGGACTTCAATTCCCAGAATTTCAGCTCTGGGATTTGGTCCGTGCAAGCTGGGTGGGGATTCTGGGAGTTGAAGTTCACACATCTTAAAGTTACTAAGACTGAAAAACATTGTCAGGAAGTCAGTTTAGCATGGAGAGCTGCAAAATCTATACACAGCTCAGAGAGCACCAATTCGGAGCTACATATATTCTCTTCTACTGATATCTATACCCTCTTAACATTTGTCTCCAGAACAATGCTACAAATCCTGAAGTTTGGACAATGTTTCTCATCCTTGAAAATGAGCTCTAAGCAGTGGTCACCACATCTCTTTTTCCAATGATCAAACTGTTCTTGTTTCCTGAAATCGCATCTGATTTTGAAATAATCTGCCACCGTACCTTTAGGAAGATCTTTGTCTTGCCAATCTGCCAGTCATCATCTTTGCCCAGCACAGCTTCAGCAATACGCTGGCACGTTCCATGAAGATCCCCCTGGAAGAAACATGTGGGCAGATTTCAAAGCTTGCACCAGACCAGTTGACCACTTAGGTCCCTTCTAAAAGTATGAGGCTATGAGCATATACAGACTTATAACCACAGTTGGGACTAGAACTTCTGTTGCTAATGAGGTGGCTGTCAAGTGAAGTGTGCCTGATTTTTACAACTTTGTTGCTATGGTTGTGAAACAAATCACCATGGTTAAGTGAATCACACTTAAATGATTAAGTTAATCATTTGTTAAACAAATCTGGCTTTTTCCATTGACAGGCCATTGGAAGCCTGCTGAGAAGATCACAAATGGTGATCACATGACCCTAGGATGGTGCAACCATCATAAATACATGTCAGTTGCCAAGCATCTGAATTTTGTTCATCAAAACATCTAACACAGATGCTGCATTAATTGTAAGTGTGAGGACCAGTCATAAGTTACCTTTTTCAGCACCATCATAACTTTGAATGATTGCTAAATAAATGGACATAAGTTGAGGACTACTTACAGTGCCTCTCAGCCTTGATTTGCTAAATCTCTCAAGCAACCCATGGAGATAGTGAGAGCATCTCATAGAATTCACAAGCAAATTGGAGACATTTTCACTCCAATCACAAACAACCCTGTTCACAAACATTCCACTACTCAAATGTTAGTCACTTCCTTAAACTGAGTAAAATCCATTAAAAGAGTAAAGGACAATTCTCACATCATTAAAAAAATGTCCTAACATAAAAATAAAGCAAAATTTAGAAAGATTCTTTTGAGGGCTGCATTTATACACTATATTTAACTTGCTTACTGAATTAATTCACTTTTTGGACTTATACAATATGCGGATTCACAAATTAGCCAAAGCATTACATTCACACAACAAGGTTGGTGGCCAAACTAGTGTTAACATAAAGTAAACATGGTTTTCAAAATGCAGCTACCCAGATCTTTTGCTGATCTGATAAGTTGTATGAACATAGCCTGAATATTAAAAGGAGAACTTAGAATTTTAACCTGACTATAAAGTTTTTATTTCCAAAGTTCTCCACCTAAGTCCAAATAAATATGATTTATACAATCTGAATGTACAGTATTTAATTTTTTACTATTTCCTAAAGCTAGATACAGATGCCTAACATATGTTTGATTATATCAGATTGAACTGGGATATAATACTTTCAAAAATCTATCTTCACTGCTGGTGACACTGTCAAGCTAAGTTACAATTCTCATTCTACAGGAAGCACTGAACCATTATCCTACACATGCCATTGTTATTATTTTCAGCCAGATTTGGGTCAAAAGCAACGAGCATGTCACTTTGGAAAGATGGAAGTAGATTATAAGAGATCATGAAAAAAATAGGCGATGAGAAGGATTTGAAGAGGTGACATCAAGGGTGACACTGCAGGTAGTCCTCAATTTATGACTGATCGCTTAACAACAGTTCAAAGTTATAACTGATCCTCCCAAAAGGTACTTACGATCTATTTTCGGAGTTCCAATGGCTGTCCTCCTCCCCCCTCCACAGTCATGTAACTGCCTTTTTGGGCATTCAGCAACCAGCCCACACTTATGGCCATTTGAAGAGTCCCATCATCACATGACCATGATTTATGATGTTTTTGCCAGAATTTTGCTTCTAATTTCTGGCAAAAAACCACCATAGCAAATAATGGATTTGCTTAACAATTGACACAAAAAGGGTTACAAAATGGAGCAAAGATATTGCATATTCTACTTAATGACTGTATAACTTATTACTGTAATTGCTGGCTTAATTATGGTTATAAGTCAAGAACTACCCATATTTTGGCTAAGTAACTAATGGAACTTACAGAGTGACCCTTGCAAGTAACAATGGCTGGGAAGGAATATTTTTTTGTTTAAATGAATGTTGGATGATTATCCATCTCTACCTGCTTGTAAGCGGGTTTAACCCCTGGCATAAGAACACGGTATCTGTCGACAAATTCCACAAAGGTATACCGGATTGGATAGCCAGCCCTGCGGATCCGAATGGTTTCCATCATCCCAGAATATCTCAGCTGGCGGACACAGAGTTCCCGATCAAATAACTACAAAGAGAAAAAGTGCTCTTAAATTTATCATCATTATATAGGGTTAAAAGCATCTTCTACTCCAATGTTTCTCAACCTTGGCAAATTTAAGATGTATGGACTTCAACTCCCAGAATTCCTCAGCCAGCATGGGGATCCTAGAGAATTCTGGGAATTGAAGTCCACACACCTTAAAGTTGCCAATTTTGAGAAACACTGGTCTATTTCCAGTGCAAGACTCCTCAGACTGTCCCAGACAAATGGATGTCCAATCTTGGTTTGAACACCTCCATTGATAAAGCACCATTGATTAATGGGCCTCACAATAAGGAAATTTCTCCTTATTCTGAGTTTGGATTTACTGCTTCCATTCATTGGTTCTTATCTTATCTCCAGCATCACAGAGAATAAATCCACATTCTCTTCTCTGACACAGCCCTTAAGTGTTGAGAAGATTGTTCCTGGGTCTTTTCTCACCCTTCTGTTCTTTAGGTAAACTCACACAACCTTTAAGCACTCCTGATAAGATTAAATTCCAATTCCCCCAATTGACCTGACAAAAATGTATTTTACAAAGGTTAAAACAGACTAAAGACTTCTAATTGCCTGAAGAATGATAGCCAGCAGGCCAATTTCTACATAAGAGAATGAAAGAAGATAAATGGGAGATGGCTGAGAGTACAGAATTTGGTCTAATGGGTTGATACAGTTAGAGGGTGAGACATGGGATACAGGTAGTCCTCAGCTTAGGATCAGTCACTTAGTGACCATTTGAAGTCACAACTGACTGTAAAAAGGGAACTTAGGGTCCAGATCCAAAGTTATGATGGTCATCTCCCTTGCAGTCATGTGATTACACTGCAGCAGCCCCACAATAGGATCACATTCACATCTGTTTCCAGCATCCTACAGTCATGTGACCACCTTTTATGATGGTTTTGCAGAAAACTGGCAGTAACTTCTGTTTTTTGGCAAAACCGTGCCAATAGCAAACCATTAGTTCACTTAACAACTACAGTGTTTGCTTAACAACCATCACAAAAAAGTTACAAAATTGGGCCAGTCACGTGACAGACCTGTTTTACGACCACCACAACTTACTACCATAAAGAGCAGGCTCAATACACTTGTAACTCGAGGATTATCTGTCCATGTTTTAAGAAATGAGTTGACAATGAGAATGGTTTGATAGGTGGGGTCTCCCACAATGGGGGCTTTCAAGCAATGGATGGATAGCCATCACTTAATTTCCTGCCTCGAATAAAAGGCTAGTTCACAATGACAATTCTAGCTTTATTCTTTCTTCGCTATATACATTGGCTCACACTGCCCCAAATAATTCTTTTTAAAATATTTTTTTCCACTGTACTAGTTCCAAAAACATTTTGCACCAAGAAGATCCACTTTCAGGAAAAAACACAGGCATCTAAATAAAGAACATAAAACTTGCTTCCTTTGCATCGACACAGACTGATATATCCTCCACACAATGTCATCCTGCGAAAGACAGATATTTTCCACTCTTTAATTTGGTTTCCTGAAGCTCTGTTTCCTGACTTCTTAGCATTTGGTCAGGGAAGCTTCATCCTCCCCAAAGAATTGTTTTTGTTTTAGTGTTTACTGACCCAGCCAATTGCTTATTCCACGGTCAAATGGCCCTGCGAGGTGGGAATTATGGATGCTACAATCCAGTATACTGATAGGTAGGGAAAACTGATCGGCTTAACCCAGAGATGCAGTTGAGAAAGAACGGACAATGAATCTAGGCTTCATGTTTACAGGAAACCACAAGGTGCCAGTAAAGAGATAGAGAAAACTGGATCTCTTTTCTGCCCTCTTTGGTCATTTGAATTTTTGCAACTCATCCTTTAGATATTTGCCAAAAGATACTCTACTCCTGAGGAGAAACGTTCCTCTCCCCCCAGGAAAACATTCTAAATGGCATTTAAAACATATCTTGATTCACATTGCTAAACCTCTCTAAAGGTAAAGGTTTCCCCTGGCAGTCATGGCTGACTCCAGGGGGCCATGCTCATCTCCAAGTCACAGCCGAGGGAGCCAGCGGTTGTCTGAAGATGTTTCCGTGGTCATGTGACCAGCATGACTATATGCCAGGGCGCACAGCACGTTGTTACGTTTCCCACCAAAGTTGGTATCTATTTATTCCAAATAGCAGGATCCATTTCCACAATCTATTTCAACTTTGGGAGAAGTGTGCTGCCCAGGGTTGTTTTTGGTGAGGTGGGTGGCTACACAAATTTGATTAAATAAATTCTACCTTCTAGTTTTTAGTTCTCATCCAAGAGCACATAGTAGATAAGCAGTTTGAG
This sequence comes from Acrochordus granulatus, assembly GCA_032468055.1. Taxonomy (NCBI): domain Eukaryota; kingdom Metazoa; phylum Chordata; class Lepidosauria; order Squamata; family Acrochordidae; genus Acrochordus; species Acrochordus granulatus. Next base: position 247,291 of record JANHZU010006104.1, on the reverse strand, counting down.
AGAAAGGTTAGTGTCAGACAAAAGAGCCCAGCAATAGAAGAGAATAGCTCAGGATTGATCTGTAGAGTCCTTGGTGCTCTCGAAGCTTGATGATGCAACCTAGTTGGGTAATAAAATGCCTTCAAGAGAACAACCAAGCCCAGAGAGTTCCAAGGACTCCACAGAAGAATCTATCTTACATGTGCTGCACAAGATTCAGCCCATCCAGTGTCTAGAAGGAAGCTAAGGGATCTGTTGACTTTGAGAGTTTAGAGAAGTTGTCTATATCTGTCTCTGAACAAATATGAGTAGATTGATGACTGAATGAAAGAGGGTCCTTTAAAAACAGACCTTTGAAAAGAATTAGCCTTTAGAACTATAATCTGTTATGAGATGTTGCTGTAAAGATCCAGAGAGGTAAATGGGAGAGTGGAAAATATTTCTAGAGAAGCAGAATATTCTGTCCTAGGGACCTTCCTGCTCAGCTTTACTTTAACTCCGTCTACTAAAAATAAAGCACATGCAGTGGAGAGAATATCATATTTCCCTAGCAACTGAGATGTTTGTGATTCCTTGTGAGTGACTCTTTACACATCACATCACTAGTTTTTACAAAGTAAGAAGTCCTGATGGATTTGGGCAGGGTCTGGGAGTCAGGTCTTCTGAGTTTTCTCTTCACTTGGACCCTGGCTTACTGTTTGACCTCATCCGCTCTTCATGCTGGTGTTGATAGGAAAGACTTCTCCCATTGGGTTGCATATTTTTGCTAATGAAGGTTGGGTAGCACATTACTGTCCTCTGGAGAACAGTGGTGGGGTGGGGGGTGAAAAGCAGGAGCAAAGAATTTGTTCCGATTCTTTATAGTATTCACATTTGCATATTTCTAAATCTCTCTGTGCAAGTAGGATTGCTGATATAAGCTTGTGGTCTGGCTTGTGTTTATTCTACTGCATCAGTCCAATCTTCAGATTTAATTTTGATTGGAACTTTCCTTGTATTGATACACTTCTGCCCAGGTTGTGCAAAAGAAAGAATCATACTGAAATTTTGAAATTTACTGCCCATTACAGAAGAGACAATGCCCGCACCCCTCACCCCTACCCAATAGCCCTTTACTCTTTGTACTGCATATGGCACCTTCAGAAGAATTGCCACTAGTGGGGAGAGATGATTTCTCACTGGAAAATGGTATAAAAAGGAATTAATTGGAGAGATGCCACTCTATGATGTCATCTGGGCCAATGATTCTCAAACAAGGTGGTCTCAGTAATCCTATACATTCCTAACAATGATTGAAGACCCCAAAAAGAATTGGTTTATAGAGAGTATGTCTATTGATACTTATTATATTAGAAATTAAAACTGAGAAATTTTAAAATATTTCTTTATTTAAAGGTGCCCTCCCAAGAGAGAGGCAAACAAACTATTTTATGTATCGAAGGCTTAGTATCAAGGGATAGGAAAATTCTCTCTCAGGACACTGAGCGCTGCTTCAGAAACAGCCATTTCTTTGCAGCCCCTTCCTGGAATCCAATGGCAATGGCTTGTTTGCCTGGTTAGAAAAGGAGTCCAAAATTGTGGGCTTGTCAGTATCAGAGGTCATAAGAGGCTTGCATTTTTAAAAATACAAACACTTCTCTTACCACTATGTACGCTTCCTACCTTCCCTAACCTATTTTGCCCTCAAACTCCCTTTGGGATTTTATTGTGAAATAAAGACCAACTATATGATTTTTTGGTGGTTTACTACAAGATTTCTTTATATTTTGGGTTTGATTCATTAACAATGTGAGAACCCTTTTGCCTGAGCCATGGCCCCAATCTGAGCAGCTTCCCTAGAGATAAAGTAGATATACTTGAGTCTACTTTGTCAGTAGACACATGTTCTAGTAGTATGGATGCTTGCTTGCATGGATACAGATGTGCACACATGGAGGTGTTCTATATATGCACCCTGTGTTCTTATGTGCAGGTGCCTGTTAGATGTATTGCATCTTTGTGATGTGATAGTATATTCTTCTCAACACAGACCTCTCTCACTCAGTGCTTCTGGCACAATGAAGAAAGACGCTATTACGTTTATTAAATTGTACTGAAACTACATTAAAGCAACTGGAAGCTAGGAAGCCTGGTTATTTATGAAACATACATCTGGAATCACAGTTTCCTCTGTTGGGCTTTAGCTTCTAAGAATATGGAGATGAATCAGTATTGCCAGACACAAGCCAATCTGGTTTTAATTTGATATTCACTTTAAAAAAACATGCCCAGCTGATTTCTTTTGATGTCAGGGGCCAAGAAAATAAATTAATCTTCCCAGCCTGCCCTCAGTTTTTTCTCTCATCCAACAACATTTTAACCACTCTCTTTATGCATCATCTTATTTCAGTCCCTCCCTCCTCAGTGCATCTGTATCCTTTTCTTCCAAATACTCTATGCTTATATGCTTCAGTGCTATTACTATATGTAGTGAAGATACATCAATAGAAGCCGCTCAGCTTGGCATCCTGAGGACCCTGGAGGGATCTTTTTTTTTTCTTTTCACAAACATAAATTAAGCTTTGTGACCCTAACCTGGGCCTAACTAAGCAGCATAGATTTTCAAATCTTGATTAAAGGAGGATGAAAAACAAGCTTATTTCCAACAGTCTTTATTCTGGAATCCCCAGCTTCTGAATTAGAAAGTCTCTTGGCACAGTTATGGGAACCAAGTTGTAAAATACAGTTTTTTGCTTTCTAGAATAAACAGTCCCTTTATTCTTTGTGTCTTTTTCTCTTTCTGGCTTTGCTCACACAACTGTACTTGACTGCATCAGTTCCAAGCTTAGCAGCTACATTTGCACAACATGCTGAGCTTGAGTTGATGATTCAATGTACTGGGAAAATCCAGTATATGGATTAATTCAGTAATCCGATTAAGGACATTGTACACTGCAAACATAACCTCTCTTTCCAGAGCAGATCAAAATCATTTGTAACTTGGGGCAAAGGCTATTTTCTCAGGAGGCAAGAGATTCCTGTGCCTTGTCACCATCCCTTAACCATCTCATTGCACCAGGTGGTAGTTTGGTCATTCCACATGATTCTTTTTTTTTTCTCCTCATTACAAAAAAACTACTGGAAGAGAAAATCTGAGAAGTGGACAGAGCTCTGTCCAAGCCACCATTTTTAATGTTTCCCCTTTGGGAAATGGAGGGAGTGACAGTCAACTCAAGAAAAGTAAAAGAAGAAGCTGAGGCCATTAGCTGAGCACTGCAACGTAGCACAAAAATACTGCTTTCTATTGAGTAAAAGGAACCTTGGGATCCTTCTCTCTAAATCATGTCCTTTGAGGACTCTCATAGGAAAGGGTCAGAGAAAGAGACAGACAGACAGACAGACCTCCTATGAGTCTTTCCCAGGACTTCCTGCATCTGCATGATACTCCCATTAGGTTTCCTGATGCCAGAATGCTATTTTTTCCTTGAAGAATACTGATAATGTTTTAAAACTAGGTCCAGCTCTAGGAAAACATATTTAGATTGTTACTAATACAGCATCTTCACTTCCAAGGCCCAAAGGAAAGGGGTTTTCTTGTTTGCAATTTGGCTGTGCAGAGTATTAATTGGCTAAGGGCTAAGTTGTGATATGGCGACCTACCCCTTTCTAGTAAACAAAATTCTTGATTTGTGTAAAAGAAAAATAAAGCATGCGTTGAGATTTTAAATATAGAAATATACACATCACATCTTAAGCATTTTTAAAGAAAAACCCTCAACTGTAGCGTGCAGAGAAAAGCAAAGCTGGAAAAAGAATCAACATTTGATAGAGAAGATGATACACATTATGTTTGTTGAGAGAAAGCAAGGTGCAAAATCAGCAAGATCATCCATAACTGTGGTTGCCTCCTGTTGGAATGAACATCTAGGTTTGTCTATGTGATCTCACAACTACTGAAAAAGAAAAGTGAATTCTCCCTAGCCTGCTGACTAGGATGTCAAAACCAGTATGATAGTAAGGTAACATTTCTAATGTAGCTTACGTCAAACAATAATGAAAAAGACCATACAGTCTCTGATGTTTAGTAGAAAGATGCTGGTTGACAGTTTGATGTCTGGTCTTACTTTGACCCAGATGTGGGGAACCTTTGGCTTATGAACAACTCCCTGTAGCACCAGCCTCTGTAACCACTAGAGAAGGATGCTGAGAACTGTAGTTCAACAAATATTGCAGACTCAAAATGTCCCTGTTCTTGAACTTCTAGAAGTCTTCAATAGAGCAAGATTACAGAAAACTTCTAATTTCATATATTAATATGCATTAAGCTCCTTGAATCAAACCTCTGATATGGATTCCCCACCTATACCCCCAACTACACAAATGTATTTTTTGACGTTTCCTCTTTGAATGAATTTTCTTTCTGTAGGATTTCTTCTGTAAATACTTTCAAAAAGCATATTAAAACAGTATATAAAAATAGTGGTAGTAGTTTGCTTTTGAATTATATTTTGGGAAGATAGTTATAACAATTGAAATTAATTATGGATTATTAATTAAATTTTAATGTGCTGTTGTGATTTTTTTTAAAGTCACCTGTTTATTAAGACCGATTGATTTGGTTTGTATATGAAGAGTAAACAAAAGAATTAACAGTTCTTTCTTGAATAGGATTAATAATAATTGAATATACTGTACAGCGAAGTCTGCACTGATCAAGATGCTTCTTATAATCCTTTTTATTTTCTCTTCTTTGTGAATAACACAAGCAAAGGGCATGTAAATAGAGAAGGAAAGACAACCTGTCTTTCAGATTCACTTTTTCAGGAAATTTTTAGACAAGGAAAGAAAAAACCCATCAGCACATTTGAAAGTAAAAGTTCATATAGAATACATGCATAATAATATCTATAAAGCACTTAGTGTAATTACTAAACAGTGTCATTGGTGCCACATAATTATTTATGCCTGCCTCAAGAAAGGACAGGATTTTCAAAGGATTGGATCCTGAGTCTCACCGAGTAAGAAATATCCCATATAGACAAATATATACATGTCCCAACTTTTTAGCAGTTCCCTAATTCTTGGGGGATACTGAAGAAAGGTGTTCAACTGGAGGAAGAGGCTTCTTAAAGGAAAAGAAAGAACATTAGTTGACAATACAGACCCTGAAGAATGGGAGATGGAAATGAACTCTTGCTGCAGGATCAGAAGAACATAGGGAGAGAGACAATATGCAAAAGGGCCTTGTGGCTAGTCTAGCATCTCCCACTTTTTCCATTGATCCAGATCAACTGCAGAATAGACAGAGTCCAAGGTGCAAAAAAAGAAGGGAAAAAGCCCAGTACCTGAATAAAGCTCTGCCCACTTAGGATATTCTCAAGCTCTTTGAAACTCATAGATTTTATCTGTAGTTTGTGAAGCAGAAAAGGAGAAGCTTTACTTCTGGAATCAGCTCATATAGCTGTGACTTTCAAGACAGCCTGTAGACAGCATGCCAAATGTGCTGTTAAAAGGCTCAGGGTGTTTATTTCTGAAGATCAAGCTGCTATTAAAAGCAACAGAGTAGCCGGGACTATGTTCTGGTGGTGGGTGCTTTGGCAACCCCTAGACCAAGAGATATATTTGTGCCTTCAAGTTAGTGTTAACTCCTGGCAACTGCCTGGACTAGTCCCTGCATATTTTTGGTAGTATTTCAGAAGTGGTTTGCCATTGCCTGCTTCCTAGGGTTGAAAAAGACTGACTGGCCCAAAGTCACCTGACTGTGTACCTAAGGACTAGAACGCATGATTTGCCTAGTGCCTTAGTCACGATTGTTCAATAAACTAGTTCTCATAGACCAAGAGATAGATGACCTAAATGAATTGATGATATCAATGGTGAAATCTGATTTAGGGGAATGTTAATTATTATAGCAGAGGGTCCCTATAGTGGATTCACCATACTGCCAAACAGGTGCTATAAATCAAGACTCCCAGGATTATTGAAAGCTATCCTACATCAAGTCAGATCATTAGCTCTCTTGAACATGTATCAGCTATCTTCAAGCACTGACTCAGCCTAACCTAACCACCAACTCTACCACCATATAAATTTACAGTTTTAAAAGGTAGTAAAAACAATTCTGACTTTGTTGTTGTTGTTCAGTCGCTTAGTCGTGTCCGACTCATCGCGACCCCATGGACTGTATTACGCCAGGCTCCCCTGTCTTGCTCTGCCTCCCGGAGTCTTCCCAAGCTCACACCCATCACACTGACTATGCTATCTATCCATCTCATCCTCTGCTGTCCC
>JANHZU010006104.1:210579-240945 GCA_032468055.1 Acrochordus granulatus | reverse complement strand
TCCTTGGCATCCTCACGAGTGAACTTGATGTTCTGGTCCACAGCATTAATATGCCCTGTGAAAGCTTCAACTTCCTGCCAAGTGGCAGCACTTGGGTTTTGAATTTGAACTGCCAACCTTCCAGCCAACAATCCCAGTGTCTTAACCATTCGGCCCCCATGCCCCCACTGTGACTTCTTAAAAGGTGAGGAGCAGTGTCCATTCTGTCATTTAATCAACACAGGCTGAAGATAGCCTGGTCAATAGTAGGAACAAATAACCTTTGAGAAAAATCAGACATGGTTGAGTGAATGCATTTGTCTGTCCTGTATGTGTGAAGAGCCATAGATGACATTTGTGATGTATGTGGGCACAAAAATGACCTTAAATAGGACTTGCTCATAGCTACTGGCTATAATAATATATTAAGTGTACAGATACATTTATATAAAAATATGAACATCTGGATATAGGAAACTCTGATACACATATCTACCAATAGATGTCTCTTGCAATTTTAAAATATAGCTTTCTGAATATCAACATACAGAGCAATCGATCTTATTACAATGCAGTTCTTCAATAGCTCCCATGATTCCTTGTCCAGAAAGATGAATTAAGTTCAGTCAGAAAGAGGAACTTGGAATCCAAAAGGAAAGAGATCCAATTAATTAAAAAATTAAAAAAGACATGGAAGGAAGGAAGGAAGGAAGGAAGGAAGGAAGGAAGGAAGGAAGGAAGGAAGGAAGTGGGGTGGCAAGAGAGAGTCAAGATTTTGAGAACTCTGAAAATTCAGACAGATTATCATGAAATGTAGCAATATGATATCATTTGTGAGCTAGACATAAAGAAAAAATTGTATCACAAGTGAGGTGTTTGACAGTCATTTAAGGATTCTGTAAGAAAGAAGTTCAAATAGCTCACAGAGACTCCCATTCTAATGTACTTACTAATAAATTGATAATGCTTATTTAATTTCCAAGGTTCTGCAACCCAGCTCTTTTCTCCTGGCATTAAAATTGATTATGAAAGACTCTCTGTCAATCTTGCTTCCTTGATCTTGTGCTGGTTTCAGGTTTCTTTGACACATATTTACATTTATTACAAATCACATCTGAAACATTCTTCTGAATGTACCCTATCCTGAGTGTAGACCCCTCTTTCTATGTTCCTAGGAACGAAGGAAGTTGAACAAAGACCACATTGACCAAACTGCTAACTTGCCTTCCCACCCATTGCTTCTCTTAGCTCTTACTTCCACCTTTCTCTTTTCCAGCCTTCTTCAGCCTTTACTTGACTCTTATCTCTACTTTGGCATAGGCATCCATGATGCCCAGGGACTTTATGGCAGAGGACCTTGCAAAGTGCAGTCTCCTTCCCAGTGTTCTCACACTGTCATGGCCTCTTCTTATTTTCTAGAAGGTAGAGAGCTAATTCTCTGGATGAGTCTTGGTTGGGAGCTGCAATGAGGTTCCCTAGGTGAAAGACTGCCCTCAGTTTACAGACAGTTACAGGTAGTCCTTGACTTACAACCATTCATTTAGCAATAATTCAAAATTATAATGGCACCAGAAAAAGAAGCTTATGATCACTCCTCAGACTTACAACCATTGCAGCATCCCCAAGGTCATAGGATCAAAATTCAGGTGCTTGGCGACTGATATGTATTTATGATGGTTGCAGCATCCCAGGGTCATGTGATTACCATTTGTAACCTTCCCAGCCAACTTCTGACAAGCAACATCAGTGAGGGAAATTGGTAACAACCATGGCAAAAAAGCCATAAAATTGGGTGTGACTCACTTAGCAACTACCTTGGTTAGCAATAGAAATTTTGATCACAATTGTAGTCATAAGTCGAGGACTACCTGTATATGTGATGATGCAATCAGGACAACGATTATGGCAGCCCAACTGAAAGGGATTACAGGGGGATTAGATTCAGCACAATTCCTTGACAGGCTCTGCTTGGGATTACTATCATGGGAAAGCGGGTCATCCTGAGGCTGATGGGCAGATTCGTTGCCTGCCGGCCTCATTGTTTGTAGTTTGCTTTCTGTTATTGTCCTAAAGCTAGGAGGGGGCTGTCCCAAGAAATAGCATAGTGCCATGTTAAGTTAGGTGATGAATGGATGGAATTACTCTGATAATAGCCCTTTAAATGAAGGTGCCACTTGGAGATGATGTATTTCTGTGCAGAGATGATGGATGCAGGCAGATTCTATTCCTTGTTGCCAGAGGCAGTTTGTGCTTGGAAACAAGTTAACAGTGGGAGTGGGTGAACAATAGAAAGGGTATCACAAGCATGATGGGAGATGACCTCCTAAGATCTCTTGGTCTGGACTTGCCACCTTCAGCGGTGGCATCCAGAACCCAGAGATCCCATACAAGGCAATATATACAAGTACTCTGTAAAAGGAGGCATTACGGAGACAGAAAGGGCCATGTGAAGGTTTAAGACATGGCTTATATGTGTTTGATCCAAGGTAAATCTGGCTGTAGAAGTTATGCAGCCTCTGCAACACAAAATTAGTTTCACTAGCCAGCTGTTTTATGTTATTACAAGCTTCAGGTGGCACTGTGATTTTGTAGGTAATTTGTAAAATAGTATGGGCATTCTTGCAGGATGTAACATTATGAGTGTCTATCCATTCACAGGATTCAACCAGATGTGACATTTAAGACTACAAAGGATCTAGCCAGCAGAAGCAGCCAGGATGTTCTATGGCAATAGACACGGATAAACAGAAATAAAAACCTGAAATGTATATAGAGGCATTGGAAAGTGATTGGCTGCTCTTGATCACCTAATTTTGTAGCTGGAAAGGAGTGCAGATATCCCTTTGAGCATCTTTCTTGCCACTAGGGGTGTGTAAATAAATGCAATATTAAAAATGCTTATATCTTTGTGGCTTTTTAAATCAATTAAGAACAATTTACAGAGAGGAATTTACAATTATATGCATTTATAATTATTTTATTATATTATAATTATATTAGAAATGCACTTCATGCATTTTTATTACAATTATATCTTAACTTTCTATGGACTGGTTCTGTCTAACTTGCATTTTTAATCCTATATTCCCTATGCATTTTGTCTCTGTGTATTAATGTGGAAAGAAAACTCTTGCTACTGTAGATTCATCAGTAAAATCTATTTTCTGACCTTTCCACTGAGTGATGAACCTAACACACCAGCTGACATCACAAACAGGGAAAGCAGGACAGTAACAATGCTAAGTCAATATCTCTGGAGAGCAATGATGGAAGGATATGGGTTATATTTTTTTTATTAAGCCTCAGGATCATTGTCATGGTATGGACCCATCCAAGGAGATTGTAGGTTTGGATTTACCAGTTTGGGTCCAATGTGATCACACACATACACATACACACACATCCTTTTCCCAATGATAGCCAAATATGTGAACTGGAATACAGAAGGGGCCTGAAATTCATTCAACATTTGCAAAAAGAGAAGGCTATTGAGAATATGAAAGCCAAAAGGTGAATTCAGGGGGCCAGATTGGGCATCCAACCCTAAACAATTCATATGAGATATGGGGAACACTTTCCAAGGTTGCAGTCCACTTGATGGCAGGCACAGGAGACCTAAGTGATCACTCTGATTCTCTGTACTGCCCAGAGAGCTATGCACCTGCACCCATCTGAAAAGGACAATGAGTATCCATTAAACCTCAGCACGGCTGCAGACTGTGTATTTTTTTATTTCTACTTTTGGGTTTGTTTGTTTAATGTACTGCTTCCTGTTATGCTCTCTCTTCCTTCCCAAAGAAAGGGGAGGAAAAGGAGGGAGAGATTTACTGAAGAGGAATGCAATTTGATGCAGTATCTTCGCCTTTGCCAGGATTGGAATAAAGAATCCATTAAAATAACAAAGCGCAAAGCAAAAAGGGGAGAGAGAGAGAAAAATAGACCTAAGTGGAGAACAAACAACGGTCAGTTTGGATTCCAGATAGCAACAGGCATGTAGGGAGGAGGGCTTGGAGTACATAAAGGCAGCAGTAGCAGGGGAGTGCTAGAGGGACGGGCAAAATAAGTTTGAGTAGCCATTTCTTTCTGGCTACAGTGAGCATAAGGCTTGGCTTCAAATTCACAGGTTGCAGTTCTTCCAGGGATAAAAATCAGCCTCTTTGATTGATGATTATATTTGTATGCATGCATGCATGCATGGACAGGACCAGGTTATCTGCAGAACTGCCTCTCCATAAGGACATCTGCCTGTCCAACCAGATCAAGTAGGGTGGACATCTTACTAGTCCCTTCCCTTAAACATTGCCATTTGATGGGATCTAGGAAGTGTGCCTTTTTCATGGCAGCCCTTGATCTATGGAACTCCCTTCCCCTTGAGGTTCAATAGGCCTCTACCATACTAGACTTCAGAAAAACACTTAAGACGTGGTTTTTTTCCCCAAGCACTGTTGGATTTAATGATGGGCTGCATATGAAAGCTTAATTTTCATGCCAGGTTTTTAAATATTTATGGTTTTAATTCATATACATATATACAGTATATAGTACTGTGCAAAAGTCTTAGGCTACCACCCACTTTGTTTTAGCAAAGTTTCAGTGTCCATCCATAATCATTTTTCAATCTCTGTATTAAGATTCAAACAGAAAATACAAGAAATACATGCACAAAATTTAAACAAACACAATTTTCAGAACAAAACAGCTTCTTCAGGCAAAAGTCAGTATTAAATAGTCACTTCAGCAAGTGGAAGCTTTTTTTCTGCTTTTTGCTGTTTTTGAATATTGCATACAAATTTCCTGTATTTTCTGGTTGTATTCTAATCTGAGACATAATTATATATGGTCATTATACCATTGCTAAAACAACAAATCTAATGGTGGCCTAAGACTTTTGCACAGTTCTGTATATAATGTTGCCTTATTATTGATGTTGTTTTAATTGCAGGGTGGGAATCACCAAGAGTATTGTATAATATGGGCAACTATATAAATGCTTTAAATAAATAACTGTGTTACTTCGGCTGAGTAATGCAGAGTTTAAAAAAGACTGGCTTTTTTTTTTGGTATGTATAATTCTTTTCCTTCTCCTTGTTTTTTCCCCTCCAGCTTGCCCAGCTTGAAATAGAGAGCATGTTAAAAAGTAAGCCCAAGGCCAAAAAATTAATATTTCTTGCACCATCATCACCATTCTGTCCTGTAGCTGAATCAGAAGAGAGCTAAAATGGAAAGATTCTTAGATTTTGGCTTTGGAGATCAACAGGATCAGGAGATTCCATTCTTTGTGAATGTATCACCAAGCTTTCACAAACTGAGAGCCACTTTGGTGAAGCGATTAAGGGGCTAGCCTAGAGACCTGGAGACCATGAGTTCTAGTCCTGCCTTAAGCATGAAAGCTGTCTGGGTGACCTTGGGTCAGTCATTCCCTCTCATCCTAACCCACTTCACAGGGTTGTTGTTATGGGGAAAACAGGAGGAGGAAGGAGTATTAGGTATATTTGCTGCCTTGAATTATTTATAGAAATAATAAAGACAGGATGTAAATAAATACATGAATAAGAATGGAAATTCGAATCCCAGGAACATTTCTTACCAAGGAAATGAAGTTGACCACTGGGATAAGCGAACGTGGTTTATTGGCCTGTGCTTTCAGGCTGTTCCTTGAGCCCATCTTCATAAGTATAAAATACAAAGAGTAAAATTCACAGGCAGCTAAAAAAAACATTTCCGAATATCTACCCTTTCAGCAGTAAGAAAGAGACCTGTCAAACCATAATAAGTAGCACAATGAATTAAAAGGAAAGTACCCATTACACCCCAAACACTAACATGGAGAGAGGTGGGATGGTATAGCCAATCATATGGAGATGTATGGGTTGTCAATTTATCTGAAGACTTTAAAATGCTCATTTTTAGCTGCCTGTGAAGTTTACTCTTTGTATTTTATGCCTCTGAAAATGGGCTCAAGAAACAGCCTGAAAGCTCAGGCCAATAAATCTCCTTCACTCATCCCGGTGGTCAACTTCATTTCCATGGTAATACATAAATACATTGAATAAATGTCTTTACATTTGTCATTTAGTATTTTCATGTCATCTGTGTTTTAGGGGTTTTACTTTGAAAACATTTTTCTTTCTAAAATGTCTTTTAAACAAATTCTAATTATTCATTGTCTTAAATGATAGGATGGTGGTGAATCATTGCCCTTTAAATAAGGAATTAGGGTTAGACTTAAAGCAATAACTGCCATGAAAATTGTGATTCCTCATATCAATCTTTCTGCCTTCACTGCTTTTACCTACCTTCCTCCAATGGCTGACAAAGCTTAATAATTTTTGCCCACTTTGGGGCTGTCCTTGGGGATTGTCAAGATAAGGGGACAATGCAACTTTAGCTGTGGCACAGTTAAGGCTGACTTAAGTCTGCTTTGCATATGGGCTGGAGATGAGAATTCATGGGAACAGATCAGAAAAAAGAGATTGCCAGGTCAAGCTTTGACCATACAAGCGAAGAATGCCTATTAGCAATTAATAAATTTTTCCCCTCCCCAATAATAAATTTGGAACAAAAATGGGGCATGAGCCACAAATCCCAATAAATGATCCTAAAAAAGCTCATAACAAAATAGCCATCTCATCAAAGGCAAATGGCAATGCTCAGATACATGTTTGAGCTCTTTTGATAGAAAACACGTGCAATCATCACTCGAAAAATTAGGCAATACATAAAAGCACCCTATGGACATAAATGTCCAAATGCAATCATACAAAACTAAATTAAACCAATTAGCACAAGTACACACATGCACACAAATATATCCACACACTACATAAGAAAATAAATCATCCGTTATTTCAGTCACTGAGGATGCTTCTTCCTATTGTAATCTAAATTGCATACATGAGCATTAAATATTCATTAATAACCCAAACAAAACATTAATAAATATTCATTAATAACCCAAACAAACCCAAAGAAACCAAACAGTTTCTTTTTTCAGGAAGGCTAAGCAGGGTCAAAAACAAAATATTTTGGGGATCCCAACTTTAAGGGCAGGGGCATAGCTCAGTGAGAGGGCAAAGAATATGCAAGCAAGAAAGTCCCAGGATCAGATTCTGCCTCTAAAAAGGAAGCATCCCTTTCTGAAATTGAGAAGTGCTGCTAATCAATATAGATCAGAAACAGGTAACTGATGCCTTTCAAACATTTTGGATGGCCATTCTCACAAAAGGCTTGTCTCTGCCCATGCTAGTTGGGGCTGATAGGAACTGAAGTCTGAAACATCTCATGTAGAACATCTAGATGAGCTGCACCTGTGGTTTGATTCAATGTTTGCAGTTCCCAATGTTGTCATTTGCTCTCCCCGCTGACCTGTCCAGATACCCATGCTCATTAAAGTTTCAATTTTGCAGTAAAACATACTGATTAAGTCTCTTTAAAGTCAGTGAGATTTCAGTGACTATATAATAGCTTTTTTGATTATGTGACATCGTCAGTGTCAACTCTTAGCAGCCACATAGATAGACTCTCTCCAGGATGAGTACAATTACGAATCTTAATGTTGTCCTTAGTCATGTTCATTCTGAAGAAGTAAAAACTAAATGACTATTCTATGACAAGGTAGTCAAACAAATGATTATGGAAAACTGAAGATTCTGAATAGACAAATATTGAGTATTTAAGCCTATCATAGTAATGACTACTCAGCTGAAGCAATGGCTAATATAAAATAAATCACTCAAATCTGTAATGAATCATAAATTAATTAAACAAATGTCACTAATAAATATACATCCTGAGCTAATGAATGAAAAATATCAGACTTTCTGAATTACTAAGATTAGGCTGACCCGAATTTAGTGACAAAATCCCTCCCAATGTGCTTTGCAGCATTATTGAGATGCTGACATAGGGACTCTGTCTTCCCACTCTGATTGCTCTCACAATGATTAGGTTTATTTTATCCTATTTTAGTATGATATTTCTCAGTTCCCCACTCCAAAGGCTCTAAGTACAAAGTCAGAGTATACTACGTCATCATCATAATGTTACAAATAATAATCATATATTATAGCTTGATATGAGGCACGATGACACAGGCGGCTAAGAGCTCAGCTTGCCAGCTGGAAAATCAGCCACCCAAGTTCAAGGGCGAGTGCCTGCTGTTCCATCTCAGCTCCTGCCCACCTAGAGGTTTGAAAGCGCGCAAGTGCGAGTAGATCAAGTGGTACCGCCCCTTCCGGCGGGCAGGTAAGAGTGTCTGTGTGCCTTTGGCATCTAGTGCCAAATCATGGCCATATGACCATGACCGTGTCATGGCCATATGACCATGGAAGCATCCTAGGACAAACACTGGCTCTTTGGCTTGGAAATGGGGTTGAACACCTATCCTAGAGTCTATCACAACTGGCAAGGTCATCTTTACCTTTTATAGCTTGAACTTTAACAAAAATGCCTTTTCAAGATTGGCATTAGAGATGGAGGAGCACCTCCACCCTGGATCCTTCTGCAATCCCCTTAAAAAATTGAATTCAAATGCAGAATCCACTTCTTGACCAAATAGAACCTGGTGATGCTTCTTATGAGAACAAGCGAACAAAAAGGTCCAAATGTATCAGGCCCAAGCCCAAAGATAACACAGTGAAATCCAATTGAGTTTGAACTTTTATTTTCTTACCTCTGATGGACAGAATCTTGCCAGACTAAAGCTATAACTTTCTAACCTACTAGATATATGCTGAGAGATACCCTGAACCTTTTCCCCTCTCCCACATCTAGCTCAGCAGTCTCTTAATACGGGCCTCTCTCTGGGAAAGCTATGTTGTCAAAACATTCCCCACTGTTCCTCCAGTTGTTCTATCACAAAATACTCCCCTAATCTATAACCCTCTGTAAGCTCCTGATTACTGATATTTTGGTTATAATTCTGGTGAAATCCTAGAATTGTGTTAAAGCATTGCTATTCCAGGTGGGTATGTCCATGTAGTTTTCTGGGCAATAATATTTTTACTATTATTTAATTTTTAAGGTGTATTTTTACCATTTTTTTCTGGAATATTTTTTTCAATTTCCCAGTCTTACTGGGAAGAACATGGATATATATAGATATCCTCACTCATGCAAGGCTGCTGGCTTTTGTATATTTTCCAAGGAGGAACAGCCACACCTATTTTCTTCTCCTACCACTCCATTGGGATTTGGTATAACCTAAAATCTATTTTCTGCCCAGCTTTGGCTAGATTAGTTTGCATATTGAAACATTTTTTGTGTCTGTCTTAAAATAAACTACAGACTAAGATGCTTCCCTGGCTAGCATGCCAATAAATATCTTTCTTTATTCTCTCCCCCCGCTCATTTCTTTCCTAAACAATTAGCCTGAAGAAATATTTAAAACAATTCAAGAAAGCTTGCTCACTTTAATTGGTCTTAATGAATGGGATTACTCCCAAGATGGAGAATTGTGGTCCTCCAGGCATTAAAACTCTCACTCCCATCTGCTCCAATCAGCTTGGCTAATGGTCAAGAATTGGTGGGAATTCTCATAACAAGCTTTCTAAACCTGGATTACATACACAGCCTCACATGTATTTTCTCCCCATTTGGTCTTTGATTTCAGAGTAACAGGCATAATTTCCTGGTACATTTCTCTAAATCCTTTTCAAATTGCCGGTGGGGTGGAAAATCAATTCCACATGAGGTTGCCTGCCTGCCAGGTCTATCCATACCTTCACAATATCTTACACCCTCCTTCCCTCTCCCTCTCCGCCAAATCCTTTGGGAAGCTTTGCTGAATGAATCTGCCTCCAACACAAGCTCATTTCTCTCTCCGAGAGCTGGTGGCAGCTTAGGAATGAAGTGCAATTGCCTAGCAAGGACAGACTCATCAAAGCTACCATAATACAGACAGGGGAAAGTGAGAAAGAAAGTGGGAGAAGAGAGAAGAAAATCAAAGAAATATTAGTGCTACATAATAGCCAATACACAATGTGAAATAGAAACCAGGAAGGGTGGTTTTATGAGCTCTTGGCTGCAATGTGAAAAAAAGAAAGAAAGAAAAAGCAATATGAGGTGGGTGTGCAAAAGGAATGGCACATCTCCATCTTCTAGATGAGACAGGAAACCTGGTCTCCCATTATTTAGGATCATCAGAGACGTTCTTGTTCTTATTGCTGGAGTCGAAGCATTTAATAGACTGAATATAAAGAGGATAAGTGGAGGAAGAATTACTGGCTCCTGAGTTTTTCCTCTTTATGATGGGATCAGAAAGATGAGAGCATTTTCAGGCAGTTGGTTCACAGCTTGCAGTAAGTCATCTGGGCTACACCCTATAGACCAGCCTTCATTGAATATGGATGTTGAAAGGAAGCAGAGATTTATACACTCTCATAGACTGGCCACTGACTTTCAAATTTCAGAGATGCCTGCGCATGTACATCCCTAGGCTTTCCTCCTTCCATTGTCCATAGCTAGAGTTACCAACCAACATTGAGAACCAGAGCTAGTGTGATGGCACAAATAAGGGCAGCAGGTAGATTCTCAAATGGAGAGTAATACTTCTGAAAGGCTTTAAGTTTCTCATCCAAATATATTTTTTAATGAAATTAAAATGGAATGTTTCAAGTCTGTTGGGCTGGCCAGCTGAGCAAAGCATACTTTTTCATTACTTGGTTAGTTGGTTAGTTTTTTATTTCTCTGATTTGTATCTCGTCTTTGTTTTCAGTCAACTCAAGGCAGCATAACAAACCTTATACTCCTCTCTCCTATTTTCCCCATAACAGCCACCATAGTGAGTTGAACTGAGAGAGAGTGATTGGCCCAAAATGACCCAGTTGGTTTCAGTGCCTATGGAAGGACTAGAATTTATAGTCTCCCGATTTCCAAGTAGCATATTGTAATGTACCAAACAGTTTTATGCATTTCCAAATATGTATATTTAGGCCTAAGTGCTTTTTGTAGGATTGTATTATTATTTTTAAAGAAGCTTAATTCTGAAATGGGGCAAACAGGTTTGAAAATAAATGTTGAATGCAGTAGAAGAAATAACACAGAAAAGAAAAATAATTATTTATCTATTTCTACTTCCCAGCGATAATAATAGAGTTGCATCTGGCAGCTTTTTTGTAGTGCCTGAACTGAACTCTCACCACCTAAAAAACCATTGCTGTTTACAGACATTAGCCAAACAGTGAGGCTCAACTGCTCAAAATAAGGAACAATTCAGCCATGCATATAAAAAGTGGATTCTGTATGTAGAGTAGGTTATGTGCTCCCTCCAGCTCTCACTTACTTAGATGCTGGAGTGTGTGTACCAGAAGACAGATTTTCTTTCCACTTCATCCCATCTCTCAGCCCTCGTCATCAATGAAAATAAATCCTGTTAATTCACTGTTTAATTATTGCCTGCTGCTTTATTGTTTGTTTATATTAGTTCATATGAATTTTTTATTATTGTGAGACAGAAAACAAGCCGCTAAGATTTATATGCAAGGGATCCTGTTCTGGAGCAAGCTGAACTAAATAACAGAAAAGACAATTGGTGATTTGTTACACAGAGGGAGAAAGAAATAAATAATCATGAAATAGAAGCTGATGGCACCCTTTTTGAAATATATAAATGGAAACTCTGAAATGCCAAGACATTGTTTATAGAGTTACAGCAAACTCCATCACAGTGTGCGATTTGATTCATTCAATCAATCAGAATGCCCTAAACCTGATTGTGACTCCTGATTTTTGTTTCTGACTGTCCTTTCTACACTGAATGGCATATTTGCCATTGAACCTAAGGCCATCTGAATAAGGGAAATGATTCTTCCTTACGCTGTCAGCTTTGAATTCAAGATCTGCCCTACATGTACACTGCCAGGAAGACAGAACATCTTGAAACATAATCTTTTTCTCTTGAGGACAAGTCCAAATGCCACTGAGGAGCCCTTGACCAAACCTGGAGCTCCTAAGATCCCATTTTGAAAGTTAGATCAGTCTATAAACATGCTTGTTTATGGCAAGCATAAACTGTTTCTATCCCAGCTTTGCTCCCTTTAGATTCTGTCGGACTACAACATCCATTCCTTTCAGCCAGCACAGTCAGGTATTAGAAATGATGTTGTAAATGCTTCTAAACATTTTATAGACACCACTAACTAACCCCTATGATTTGTCCCTGTCTTCTAGGGCTGCTAAACAGGAAGGTACTGCTTAGCAAATTGTTCAATTAAAATATTTGTAAAATATTTGCGTTTAGATCATAAGCAATCTCCAAGACAGCAAAACACAAAGTTAAAAACAATATATAATTTCAATATCAAAATTAAAATAAGAACGGAGAATGACATGAATTGGAGCTTTGCAGCAAATAAACAGAGAAAACTCATTCCGATGGAAGACGCTGTAAGGAAAAAGAAATCTTTGAGCTTGGCAGAATCACGATGATCAGGAGCTTGCAAGAATACAGCATTAAGGACATTTATTCCATGAACTGGACACCCAATGAAGGAAGACCTATCTCTCCCATTTCCAGCAGTAGCAGTGTTGCTCAGAATGCATGTGCAAAATAACAAGCATTCTGGCATATTCTAAAGAGGACAGTCCTCTAGTTTGAAGGCATCTTTTATTTTCCTAACCTGGTCTACATCAGGAGAATTCACAACCAAAAGATCATGGAAGAATCATAAAACTGGAGAGCATGGAAGGCCTTGAAGTTGTCAATCAACATTTATTTATTTATTTATCGATCAGTCATATTTAGGAACTTCCCATCTCCTTAATAAAATATTAAAAGCACAAAAACAGTATATAAAATTTAAATTTACAGGAGGCAAGAAATGTGAAAGATTAATTAAAATGCAGGGAGGGGAGCTTCCAGGTACTAACCAATCCCACAGCTGCGTGCTCCTCTGTGCACCCTGAACAAGGTGGCAAAGCCATGTTTTCATGCTTTTCCAGAAAGCCAGGAGAGTGGGGGCCTGCCTCTGAGAGGTTAACTTAGCACTTGGATAGCAAGTTGAACAAGAGATATGCCCGTATCTGGTCACCATCTATGATAAAGGCACTTCAATTTGCAGTAATTCTTTGCAAATTTGCATTGTGCAAATAGAAGCCATGGACATTTCTACTGAATTCTGTGGAATTTAATCCAGACTCATTAATTCATTTTTACTTTCCCACAGCTTCCAATGAAAATAGCTTACAGACTAAATAATGCTACAACCAATGGAATGTGGTTTTGATCTCCCTAGATGCACTAACCAACTCCCAACTTGGGAAAAACCTCAGATAAAAATTCAAGTGTTCATTTCATTGACAGCAAGGCAGTAGGTCATCTTTCTGGGACACTCACAAGTGTCTCCTCTCCCTGTCATCAAACTCAGGTCATACAAAATGGACTAAGAAATGTGAATTTGGCAGTCACATAGTACACAGAGATGAGAAGTGCATCTTTTTTGTTTGTTTCTGTACTCAACCATGTTATCCAGGAATGCAAAGTTTGGTCTCAGCAGCAATTTCCATAGTTTCAAAATTGCTGTTGAATGTCCACAATCATTATTGGCCTTCCAATATAAGTTAATATAAGGAAATTCTGATAATAATTCCAGTATACTGATGTGCAACTTCCTTGGCAAGACATTCAAGGCAACCCACAAAATAGCTTTCCCTACCTTGTATCTCTAGATGTATTTAGACCTGAATTCCTGCTTAAGAACTGTAGTCCAAAATTTGATGGGCAGCAGATTAAAGGAAGCTGTGGTACAATGAAAAGTCCCTTTTGAATTAAGAGATTGAATATTTCACAATATTCTCACCATGGATTTAAAAATGTATTGTTTAAACAAGGATTATGGGCAGCTACAGAAAAAGCAAAACACACATCAGGCTGTTCTAGTCACTCAGCAGCATTAGTATCCTAAATTTCCCCCCCCCTAAATAGGTTTCTCCAGAAACCTCTTAGCAATACTGTCAGACAACATACCCATTCCCCTGATGAGATATACCTTAGAAACTTAGAAGAAAATTGTTATGTCTCCTGCATCTGCTACCTGCTCTTACCCAGAAGTACCCATTTCTGCTCATTTGGCTATGCCAAAGCCAATTGCCTGGGACTGGACAGTATGATTCAAAGCACTGAGAAATGAGCCATCTTGCTGGATAAGTCTTCCCTACTAGCAAATCACTATGCTATATGAATTCAGTTTAATAACCTCTTGAGGATGAGAGGCAGGTGGGAGCTCCTATAAGAAGATGGAGAAGGGGTTCTGAAAAAAAAAGGATATATGGGCATGTCAGGTGTCAGGGAAGCTGTTGAATCAGCCAGCATCTGAGCTGTTGCATCTCCCATTAATGAAGTATTTTATCACAGTGCAGAGTGAGGAATCCCAATTCGGGATGATATATGCCCAGCAATGGCGAGCTGCCTGCCCAAGCTATGATTCTCCTTCAACTTGAATAATATTTTTGAAGAGGCCATAAAACATGCAACTCAGTAGTGGTTTTGTGAAGTCCAGCACTCTTATACTTAGCAGCTTCAATAGTGGGGCTTAGCCAGTAAAAGGCCCAAGAGTCCGACGGAGGTGCTGTGGAAAGCAACAGCTCAGTTACACTTACAATAACCCCAAACTCTGTTGCAGAAAGTTTAACTAAGGTTTGTCCCCAGAATAATATATATAATTTTTATATCTTTATAAATATATCTTCATTTCATCCTGTAGGATTTATAGTCTACCTGGGATTCATCAAACAGAATTTTGAGATCCATTACTGAAGAGCTTACAAATCATGCACACCTTTAGTTAGTTTATCACGACTCACTGCATAAATTACAACTGGCCAGCTTCATACAATATATTAAGTCATGATTTACAAGTTGCTTGATTCATTTATTAGACTAACCACAGTGACACAATCTCTGCTTATGGAAAGTAGAATCTGTAACTCAGAGTGCTTTGATGCCTGTTAAACTTGTTTAACTCCCATCATCTCCTGTTTCAGGAATCCAGCATTGAAACTAGTCTGTGGCAATCAAGCCATAACAGCAGTGCATGATCAAGTAAACTGGATTCACATAGCCTTACAAAGCAGGTTTAATGCACAGAAAAAGTGGTTGGGTTATGGAGTCTTAGAAATCAGAGAGATCTACTCCAGTCGGTATTTATTAGTGAATACAAAGCGAGGTCTCTGTGACTCCTTTGATCTTCTTTTGTCTTCTTGGACCAACTACTCAACATGCAGAATTGGAGTGTCTGTCTGGTCCTCATCTGCCACACTTGCAACATCCCCTTTCTCTTTCCCAGATTCAGAGACTTCAATTACATCTCCTCTCATTAGAATCCAATACTGAGACTGCATGAGAAATATTTCAAAGGGTACATAATACAATAGCAGAGCAATCACTGCCAGCAGCAGATTCCATCCACAAGTCTGAAAAAAGGTCTCAGATAAATAGTAAAGTGAAAGATTCATTTATTCAAACCTTGGAGGATACTGACAGTCAGACCCCGGTGTCCAAATATCCTGTTGTGGTACAAGGCCACTTTCTATGTCCCTATAAGGGAGAGAAGACCGAGCCAGCAGGATGGTTTATACTCCTGTCCAGCAGCATGCATGGAGGTGAGTCGGGGAGGAATCAAAATTGGTAGGATGGTTAATGCAAAGCCTGCCTCTTTGGCAAGTGCATTCACAACTGCTGCTAACAGTGTAAACGCCAAATTAGCTGGGTCAGTGGTCTGATTCAGAATAAGGCAGCTTCTTCTTTTTATTTGTTTGTTTAATCAAATTTGTACAGTGCCCATCTCGCTATCTGAGTCTCTTCTGCAGAGTCCTTGGTGCTCACTGAGCTTGGTTGTTGTACTACAGACATATCATTACTAAACTAGGTAGCATCATCAGGCAATGTGATATTGTTCTGTTTTGTTCTCTCCTGTTGAGTCTCTTCATTATTGTCTTAATGAGTGAATGAGAGACACTTCCAGGAATTAAAAAGAAATAAGTGATGTTCTTCTATAAACATTGCTCATTTTCCCCTTAGCTCCCCTGACAATAACTTTAAAGCAAAGTGTTAGTTGCCAATACTGTGTACACTACAATCTACAGGCGTGTTCCCAAAGGAAAAGCCAATGACAGGAATGAAGTACAGCAGGAGAGCTCATACGCCTTGTTCTTACGAATAATGCAAATACGAATCTATATAAATAATAGGCTTCTTTAGAAATACGGCTTCCTATATTAGTGATTTTGAATTATATAAGTGGCTCTGTGGGTGTCTTGGAGTACAGAATAGGAAAATGGGGCTCCTCCTTTATTAAAAGTCAGCCAGCTTTAGGACATCATTTCCATATGCGTGCCTACCCCGGATGAAGGCTCTCACCAACACTTGGGGATACTGACGCACAGAACCACAGTTTCACAAGCCCTTAACAATAAAATATTGACTTACAATTGTTATGGTTAGTTCAATGGCTACCTTTTCCTGTGGTATTGCTACTGGACTGCATGCTGCATCCATTTTTGTCCTTTTGCCTCCCAGCTGATAGACCTGGCAGTCTTTGACTTCTTCCAGACCAGACAGCATGGATTGTTAAGCATGCTAGTAAATCTTGTGGGTGGGGATTGTTGCAATGGCCGCTGAAGGAAATTGTGACCATTGTATCTGGTTGGGAGGAGAGTCTCCCTTTGGGATAAAACATTATACAGCTGCATCTTGCATTCTGTCTTAGCTTTCTGACTATATAGGTAGTCCTTGACTTATGACCACTTGCTTAGCAACTGTTCAACGTTCCGATAGACCCCTCCAGAAGGGATGTACAACCCAGTTTTGAAATTCCGATATTGCCCCCAAACTATGTGGTCACACGACTGCATTTTGGGCACTTGGCAACTGGCCCACATTTATGGTCCATTTGACCACAATTCACAATTTTTGTTGCCAGAAACAAGCAGTTATTTCTGGTTTTCAGCAAACCTGGGCCCATTGCAAACAATGGGCTGATTTGATGACCGCTGCAAAAAAGATTATAAAAACGGGCCTGGTCATGTAGTGACCAGCTTTATAACATCACAATTTATGACCATAATTGCCAGGCTCAGTTACAGTCTTAAGTCAAGGACTACCTGTACCTCTCATTGTGCTTCTGAAGACAGATTACAAATGATATGGAATATATGGTATATATAGGATACTATATATAACCGTAACTATTATAAGTTAACATTTTATTCCTTCCAGTACTGTATATGTACTTAATCCTACATCTGTAGTTATTAATCCCAGTATCTACTGCAATTTGTATAATATTTATTTATTTTATTTATTTGTTAGATTTATATGCCACTGAAATCAAGCAATAATATGTGCAACTCAGTACCATAGTTAAGGTGGTGAGCTAAGTGGGGTCCTGGGTTATAGTCCATCCTCATCCATGGATGATTACTGAGTGATTTTGGGTCAATCACCCTCTCTTTGCCCAACCTACCTCACAGGACTGATTTATTTATCTATAATTAAAAATGTAAAGATCACTCAGTTCAAAGAGCCTGGGCAGCATATAGGATAAAAGCAATTTTATTGAAGAAGACAATAACCCAGAGATTATTATGCCAACACAATTCCCTGAGTGGACATCTTTTCTTACATGATCCCTGGGGGGATGAGAAAGCCAGACGTTCAAAATCCATTTAGAGGATGACAGGACTGGGGTGACTCAAACCTTGGAGGGGAGATGCTATTAGAAGGGTGGGTGCCACAACAGGAGAAACACACCATGTAGGTCCCATCAGTTGACACTGTTTTAACAATAGGACTTGCAGCATGCTTACACTCTCAAATATTATTGGATGGGCCAAAACAAAGGGAGAAAGATAGTGATGCCCAGTGTCATGAATACTTTATAAGTCACAACAAGCACACTGGACTGCACCTGGAAGACAAATGGTAACCAGTTCATGCAGCCAAAGTGTTGTATGCACATCATGAGGTGGGCCCATAGCTGCCCATGATACTGCATTCCTGACTCATTGCCACTTCTGAGTGGTCTTTAAGGGTGACTCCCATATAGAGCTTATTCTGGTATCATGCATGAAATGACTAAAGCATCAGTTATTGTGAGGAGGAATTCATGATCCAGGAAATGGCAACCACCACCACCACCCGGCCACAGTAGCCACGTGTTCACTAAGCAGGAGCTATCAGTCCTTGATCATTCCAACTTGCATACTATTTCTATCCGGGGAATTGCCACCCATCCAAAACTGAAGATGGAAAGTCCGTGGTATCTGGAGAACCCAAAACATGCAGCTATTCAGTCTTATCAAGAGAGAGTTTAGGCCTGTTCCTCCACATTCGGACCCCAACAGCCTTCAGATATTGGGACAGGACCTCAACGGCATAATCTGGTCAAGATGTATGATGGTGTTTCATCAGTATCATCAGTATACTGATATACTGATGAATATATATACCCTGCAGCTTCATATAAATATTAAACAGGAGGGATAAGAGCGTTGAACGTTGTGACACCCCATGTAAGGAGCTTCAGGCTTCAGCTCTGACCCCTGTCTATACTACTCAGAACAGCCCTTGGGGAAAGGAAGAGAACCTTCATATCATCCATGGCTAAACCTTGCAATTGGTCCAGAAGGACACCGTGATCAGTGGTATCAAGGGCAGCTGAGGGGTCAGTAACCAGGACAGTTCTGCTCAAGGACATCAACAAGCTTAATCAATACCATCTCACACTGCGTCCCTGTCTGACTAAAAAGGTCCCAAGTAATCTGCTTCCTCCAAAGTCCTTTCCAGTTGCAATCCAACCACCTTGGGTACAAAAAGCTTCCTTAAAATGGGAACATTGGAGATTGGATAAAATAATCCAGCACCTGTAGAGCAATGGTATCTTGAGGTTGTTGCTGTGGGTGTGTCTGCGGGGGCGGGGATCTGTCTTGTACAGGTAGTCCTCAACTTAGAAACTTTCATTCAGTGGCTGTCCAAAGTTTACAATGGCAATGAAAAAATGACTTACAATTTGGTCCTTACACTGACAGCTGTTCCAGCATCCCTGTGGTCACATGATCAAAATTTGAGCACTTGGCAATTAGCATGTATGTAGACAATTGTAACACCTAGAGGTCATGTAAGTGCCATTTGCAACCTTCCCAGCTGGCCTCCAGCAATGTTAATGGAGGAAACAAGTTTCACTTAATGACCACATGATTCAGTTAACCGCAGTGATTCATTTAACAGCTATGACAAGAAAGATCACAAAATTGTGCACGACTCACTTAACAAGTGCCTGGCTTAACCACGGAAATTCTAGTCCCAACTGCGGTTGTAAATTGTGGACCACCTATATTGTGCCCAGATACAAATCGATATGAAATAAAAGTGCTTATACTGAAACTCATTACACAGAAATCAGAAGATTTATTTATTTAATTTATATGCCGTCGAAATCCGGAGACTCTCGGCGGCTAACAGTACTAAAAACTTTAAATTGAAAGCATTTAAAAATAAAAAATAATTAACACATTAAAATAAAATAAAAACCCCGGCAGACTAGCGAGGTGAGCTAAAAGATTTCGTATATAAAAAGGGGGGTGAGGATGGCTAGGAATCCATCAGCCACCTTCGCAATGATGATAAGCCCCCCCTGAAGCCCAAGAAAATCTGGCTTTTTGAAGAAAGATAAGGGGATGAATGAATATAAACATAATACATTCAGTGCCCCATTACATCCTATCATCCAATTCTATGTGGGCTTACAACTGCACGTAACTACGAAGGCTGGGAAATGACAGGAGGTAAAGCCCTCCACATCTGGAAGGCACCAGCGTGAGAAAGACTTGCCTCCAATAGGAAAGCTCATTACCACTGTTGGAAATATCCCAGGAGCTTTGGAATTTGAAATACGCATTCAGCCTTGTGGGGTTGGTACAGTGCTGACGAGGATGTTTGGAAGATTGATGCTGCTGCCTCAGAACTGTAAACTGCTTTCAATCTCTAATTATTTTTTTTTAGGAATCCCCCATGCATTATTTCACATTGTGTGTAAATGAGGTCCTTCAACGAGGAAGAGGGGTGGCCGCACATCCAATTTTGCTGTTCCGATTTGTAATTCCCTCTCCCACCCCCTCATTCACCTTGCTTGTCAAACAGCCACGTGTGAAAAGAGACCAGGTGAGAGAAGGAACCCCTGCTCTCTTCCCCGAAAAGGAGTACAAGGGAAACATCTCGGTGCAAAATGATGGAAATATCATGAAGTCAGCTCACATCGCCTCGGTCCCAACACCTCTCCATCACTGGTGTGTTTGTGCATGTGCATGTGTCTGAGAGAGGAGAAGCAGGTCCATGCACCTGTTTCATGCCATTATTTCCTCTGTCATTTTCCTCCCTACTTTCACCCCTCCAAAGCATTTCCTTGGGAAATGTATATTTTACTTGACACCTCTTTTTTATTTATTAGCCTGCGGCTAGTGGTAGTAATAACATCCTTTGGCTGTATATGTGGATCAGGACAATGGAGAGAAAGCAAACGCAGTCCCCACAACCCTCCCCACCCCCAATCTGATTTTCTTCTCTCTTTTTTATCCACATCTGCTTGGCCACTTAAGGGTGTGGTATGGAAAAAAGAAAGAACTGAATCTCACTTTGAATAGCCAAATTAACATAAAAACAAACCTGCATATATGCTTTCATTCCAGGGTTGAGGAGGGGTCCAAAACAAAGGAATCCAACTTGGCGCAATTTCCTTTTAGTGTGTGCTTTGGTGTAAATTTGCAGATCAGAGAGCAACATGCATCATTCCGTGTTTCTTCCATGTAGGGAATGAATGAGGAACAAAGCAGACAATAAATGGACGGTTCGTTTAGATATAATGCAATTACAGGTGCCTTTAGAAATCAAAATGATTGTGAGAAATCTGAGATAGATGCCACTTGCAGTTTTGGCAACCTTGGGTACGTTGTCATTACTCATCACCTGTCCTGCATTAAAATCAGAACTGTGAGAAAGGAACATGGCAAAGAATAATACCTGTATTGTCATTTAGAGGAATCTGTGCAGATTTATTCCATTTCTAACCTTGTGTTTTGAGTTGGGACAACCAATAGGGACAGCCCAATGGCACAGGCTGAAGAAAATAATTTACCAGGAAGTGGTTCCACTCAGGAATATAAAGACAGTTGAAGGATGCAAACAATTTCTATGTTTTATAGATTCCCTACCTATTGCATAAATGGTTGTAATGCCTGCCACCTTTGTCATGCCAACTCAGTTTGTTCGGACATCAAAGGGAGAAAATTTTATGATCCTGGCAATTAAAAATACAGTAATAATGTTTTCATAATGATGAATGTTGCCTTTTTATGACATTGAAAATATGTAGGATGGGTGTTTCTATTTCCCTCACTCCTTTTTCTTCACTGCCCTCTTTTCCATAGAGACCTGACTTGTAGGGCTGTGTAAATCCTTCAAAAGGAGCGCCTTGCAAAGCATGGGAGCATATAAAAAGCGGCTCTCTTTAAATCAAGGAAGAAGCCACCTCTTTTTCTAGACTCATGCAGCTGTTTTGTAAACCACTCCTGGTTGCCTCCACATGCTTGCACAGCTACTGGAAAAAAAAGGAAGACGAAGCAGAAATTAATCAGGCTATCTTGGTTGGCACAGTATGGACATGCATGTAGATATTTCTTGATTGTGGTTATATTGCACTTTTCAAAAAAGAACAATTCAAATTTCAGTACTTATAGAAATATGCATAACTGAACAATAAAATGCCAGTTACAATAGTAGCTAGTAGTCTCTCTTTCTCTCTCTCACACACACACACTTTACCATTTTCCTTGTTTAGAGCTTCTTAGTCTTTTAAACAGTAATCTGAGCCAACTAGCGATCATAATGAAAGTGCTGTAACACCAACGCTACATAGACAATCAGACTTGATTATATCCTCAGAGCTAACTAAGAACAAGCACATTTAATTGAGATAGAAATTCAGTGTTATAAAAAAACCTCTGATCTTCTGATTTAACCAAAAAAAGCCAAAATTACCGAGTCGTGATAAACAAAGTTAGAAAGATGTTTAACTTTTTCCCTTTAATTATTTTTCAACTTTTTTCTGTTCACAGGAGGAAAAAAGAATTCTCCTTGCATTCTTCTCTCTGCAGACTAAAGGATATTTCTCAACATGAAGAAGAGGAGGCCAGAAGTAAGTGGAAGGGACATTAGTTGAAGGATATCTCTTCTTAGGCTGATGATCTAGAACCTTGCTCACTGCCTAACTAATTTTATTTTTTTAGATTATTTTCCTTTGAAACAAAACAAACGAGAAGCCAGCCTGCTGCAAAGCAAAGCACCACTTCAGGCATAATTTGTGTTTTCAGCATTGTCTCTGGGCCCTGCAGAGGTAGGGATGCACAGGATTGGAATCTGAAGCAGCAGATGCTTCAGATCTGTTTGGAGGCATTTTTTATACCAGTCAGCTGCCGAGAGAGAGGATGCAGCACCCCTGCCCAATACAGATCAGAATACTACATGTCTCTATTCAGAGCCCTTGTTTGAAGACAAAATGATGGACGGCTGGAGCTCAGGACTTTGACTTCTACCAGCCAGGTGTTTTGTTATTGGAGGCTCCCAGCAAAGCCACTCTTTTGCGAGAATGAACCTACATGCTCTCAATGTTCCACATATGTCCATTAGCTGGAAAAAAAGTTGGAAACTCTGAAAGGACATGCGGGAATGCAGATATTTTTATTGTCTTTGCAGAGGTCTCATCACAACAATCAACAGGAATAAAAACATTCCCAAAATATACTTTTACCATGTTCAAGCAAGCAATATTCTGTTATTTTGCCCTTGTGAACGGAAAGACACCAGTTTTCCCAAGGCTACTCAGGCAAATTCTTGGCCATGGTAGATTTAAAGTGTGTTCTTCTCGTTTATGAATCAATATTCTCTGAGCAGACAACACTGACTCTGTTAACTGTTTTGCCCCAGAAGTCTTATTCTGAACAAGAAATAACCAAACTGGCCTTCGAATCCCTAGTTTGTCCATTTACTTGCCCACAAATTGCAGTGTGACCCAGTCAAGATTTATGAAAATGAAAAGACCGTAACTCCTTTCCAGTTTACTTTCTCCTTAGAAAAGGCATGAAGGATGTGTCGTTCTTATCAGAGAGAGACATTAGGAAAAAAAGAAACAAGAGGAAGAAGAAATGTTTCAACACAATTGATAACAGAAATAAAATCAAACATCACAGCCAAATGGCCTACAATTGAAATCCCATTGATCGGCACTATTATTGAGGAGAGTTTTGGTTTTTGGCTCATTGGTTCAATATCAAAACAGCAACCACTCCCAATCTATTTTTTCCTCCAGCTTCTGCTCAGTATTTTTATTTGTGTGTGCAAATGTGTGCTGCTGAGGTCAGGCACAACAATTCTATCACCTCTGCAGAAAGATTCTCAACTTGTCTCTTGCTTTTTTTTCAAACTGCTGAGCCATCAGATCTCAAAGGTAACTCGAAGCAGAGAAAGGAATCCATAAAAGAATAGGAAATTCAAACAGATTCCATTTTGCCTGATATTTATTGCACTCCATATTGAGGTGGGGAGGGAGGCAGGGGAGATTTGTGCCCATTTGCTTATTTTCTACACAGCCATTTCAAAGTTGAACTGTAAAAGTTACACTTGAAAGCATTTCCTTCCCAAGGAACAGAAGAAACAACCTGACTTCCCACCTGTAATTAGCAAAAACGAAGAAGTGACTAGGCTAAATTGAAGCAGACCTTCATTACAATAATTAACAATAGAGGGTACAGCTGCCTGAGGTTGTGAGTAACGCCTAGGAAATCAAGATTTTCATCAGCCTCCATGGGATTTTTGAGCGACAACATAACTGATTTGGTTCTTTCTCATTACTACCACTCGGTGTCCACCCCCTCCTGCGTCCGAGCATCTTCTGAGGGTACATTAAGCAACATAACTAACATCTGTCATGTGTGATCTGCAGCCTTGTTCTGAGAGGGCCAGCCGGTTTGGGCAGTGGGCCACAAGTCAGGAAGATCTGGGCTCGGCTCCAAGATCTGCCATTGGCATGCAGAGCGTATGACCTCAAGCTGGATTTCCAAGGTCACTCAAAAGTTTCAAAGGCCTATTCTGAACTGCCCAGCATCTGACGTCTGACAATCCGCTTTTAATCTTCTCTGAAAGTCCAAGTGTAACAGAGGAGCCTAAAGGGACTATGTATTCCAGGCAGCCTTTTGTGCCTTAACAGTGTCCATCTTCTCTATTATTCTCTCCCTCCCAGTCCACCTGCATCTGAGCTTATTGTTGTTGGATAACCAGGCTGCCAGACTGTCGACTGCCTTTCAAACCTTTTGATACATTCTCGTGGGAACAAACATTCCACCTAAACACATTCAATGCCATGCACTTCTTAGCAAGACCCGTTTTTATTCATTTCCTGCCATTTTCCCCATTTCTCAAGTGGAAGGTGCAGCAAAAGGCAGCCGCATGGAAGGCATCCAATCGAAAGGCCAGACGGATAGCCACCGTCTTTTCTAGAATATTCAGTTTTATTCTATCCACTTTGTCTCCTCTTCTGCAGTAATCAGAGAGCATTCAGTGCCACTCGCCTTGATCAGTTGTCAATTGGATTATCCTTTATAAACTCTCCTCCCTTTCCTAAAAATATTTTGAACTTCTGTCAGTCTTTGGGTTTTTTCCAGTGTTATGGCCATCTTCTTCTTTTGTGTGGGTAGTGCTGGGAATCACATTCAAAGAATGTTCTTTATCTCAAAGGAAATCTAATACGTTTTGCAACAATCATTGATCTTTAAAATAGGAGGGTCATCTTAAAATCATTAAAATACAGTAGGAGATGCCAATATATATATATATATATTTTGCTGCATCCAGATTTGCTGAGGGAGGGAACTATTTAAATACAGAGCCTCTTCCTTTTGTATAGAGATAGTATAGCCTTCCGGACAAAAGCAACCATCACCTTACAAATCAGACAAACCACAAAGGACCCCCTACTCACTCTACCCAAAGCCTAGGAAAAAAACAGGTCTTAAGAATGGACCCCTTGTAAATATCAGAGAGGATTTCATTCGAGAGGGCAGGTGCACTACAGAGAAAACTACTCCTTGGGTCCTATCAGGTGGCATTACTTAATTAATAGGACATGGAGCATGTCAATGCTGCCAGGTCATATAGGATGGGCAGAAACAATGGAATCTAGGTAGTATCTCAAGTAATCAGGACCTACTATCCAAAGGATTTTATAGCAAAGTGATTAGCAACACCTTGAATTGCACCTGGAAGCTTACTAGTAACAGTGCAGCTCCTGGAGAGTGATATTACATAAGGTCAACTCTTCTTCATAACCAAGTTATAAGCTCATATTACTTTTATTATAAGGCTACAGTAACAGAACCTTGCAAGTCTGAATGTGCCTTCCCCCTCTCGCTCTTTATCTTCAAGCTAACTAAGGAAGATCAAGTCTGAGATGCTTTCTCAAATCACATTTGTATTCCTGACTTAAATTTCTTCTGTCTTACCATTGTCTTGGTTGTGGCTCTTCTTCTGGTTCCTCAAGTTTATTCCTTTTGCTCGCTACACACAAGCATACCGAGGCATGTCCATAACTGCCGTGCTGCTACATTTTGAACCAGCCACAGTTCCTGAGTGATCTGCAAAGCAGCCCAATGTAAATTGCATTGCAAGATAAGATGACCAAAAGTGAATTATTAACCTCCTGGTCCAGATATGGATGCAATTGGTGTACCAAATAAAACTATACAAAGGCCTTCCTGGCTACAGCTGCCACCTACACACTCATACCCTCAGCCTTTTCCCCACAGCTACCACAATAACCTCCCCAGCTATACCTGCTCACAAACACACAACATCTGGAAGCTTCTGGGTGAGGACTGATGGCAGATTAGATATCCCTGCAAGCAGCTCCATGAGTGGGGAGCTCCATGAGTGGGGAGCTCACCACGCTGTGGTGGAATTGACAAAAATCTCTCAACAGATAAGGAGAGATCTCTGGGATAGGCCATTTGTGCTCTGAAAAAGCTGCTCCTTGCAAAGAGACCATAGGAATTGAGTTTTTTGTAGTTGATCATGAATTGAAAGGGTTGGGAGCTAAGATATTTACAACATACCCTTAACCTCTGTGCAATCTTAATGGACATATGACTGGCAAAAGCCTTATTCTTAAAAATACCTTTGGACTTAGTTATTTTACAACCTAAAAGAAATTCTGAATGGCAGCAGTGGTCAAAGACTCTCAGTGAGCCCCTACTTGAAATTAAGAAGAAGGAATAAAACCACACTATTTTAAAGGATTTTAATGTAAAAGCAAAAGCTTAATGGTATAATGATATAATGATGCAAGAAAGTTTTAAATGGATAAAAGGGTAGTAATTAAAAAAAAGAATATTTTTTTTCTGACAAAAGTGTATTTGAAAATAGGAAATTAATTAGACTAATAGGCCAGACCTTTGTGGGATTATTTTTAAGGATAGTTAATAATTAGTGGATTTCACAAAATAGGAGATAAGGGTATTATGAGATAAACTATGAGACTGTAACTATGGAAAGCTAATTGGGATTAAAGTGCTAAAAACAGAGAAAAGCAAACAGAAAAATAAAGCAGAAGACTACCTTTTGTTCTCACTAAACTAATCAACATACAGTTAGTTCTCAATTTATGATAATTTGTTCAGTGAACATTTTATGTTATAAAATGACAGCATTTGAATGGATGGTGGTTATGACCAGTCCTAAGGGATTCCAGCCATCCTAACATCCCCACCAATATATGATCGTGATTTGGGTGCTTGGCAATCCATTTGCACTTATGACAGGTTCCCAAGGACGCTGCAATCACATGATTACCATTTGCAACCTTCTATGCCAGCTTTCCAGAAAGTCAAATGGGAAGCCAGCAGGGAAAATTGCAAGTCATTGGGATATGTCTCCCCTACCCACACACCCTCCCCCAGACTCTCTGCATTTACCTTTGCCATCCTCTCCTGCACACCTACATACTATCTATTGCCTGCATGGCATCTTTTACATATCTCTGCACATCTTCATGCATCTTTTCAGATACACAGGGCACCTTTCATGCACCCACCCCCCAAACTCACATAGCACTCTCACACACACCCATGCATCCTTTCCAATCCACACAGCACCTCTTGTATACCCTCATGTATTTTTCTTGTCCTGAACAGCGCCTCTCACACATCTTCACATACCCTTCCTGACTCTTCCCACCAACCTTCCCTGATGATTATTATGACAGAATATTCTATGCACAGAAATGGGAAGATTCAACACAACCTACAATGGTGGTGAAATTGATAGATCTAGCTGAGATTGATAAATTAACTTTGATTAGAACAAACTATCTACATGAAAGATGGAAGACAAAGGGAGAAGGGGATGGCACAGGATGAGATGATTAGATAGCATCTTAGACACAATGGGTGTAGATTTGGGCGGACTCCCAGGGGCAGTGCAGGACGGGAGGCCTGGCGTGCTGCAGTCCATGGGGTTGCAAAGAGTTGGGCATGACTGAGCGACTGAACAACAACAACAAAAACTCTACATTTATGACTGAAAACTTCTTATGGACTTTTTGCATAAAAATGAAAAAAATGAACTTGTGAATTACAACTTTGATGATTAGACAGAACAGATTACTGTATAGAGAGAAAAGCAACTGATGTAACTTTAGCAAGAGAGATTAAAGTATAATTGTAGTTATAACTGCTGTGAATATCAGAAGCTACTGTTTTGTATCTTTTTTCTTTCCTTTCTGATTTTCTTTAATAATTTTTATTTTCTTGCACTTTTTGCTTTATCTTTGCTTTCTTTCTTTTTTCTTCCTTACTTTGTATCAGTTATATCAGCATCTTCTTTTTTAAAAATTTTTAAACATCATATTTAATAAGAGGCAGGAAGAAATGGGGACTAGATGGAAAACTGAGAATTGGAAGACAGAGCAGAAGATGTGGAGGATAAAAACCCAGTCCCTCAACCCAATCCTGTTCCTGCTATCTCAGCAATCTCCAATTGTGCCTCAAATCACTGATGAGGAAAACAACACAACACTGCCACATTACTGTCATACTACACTTCCTGGGAGCCAGAAATTCCTCCAGGGAAGAAGACTACAATCCCACCACCTCACAGATGCTTGCAATTATGTGACAGACCAAACCGCTGTCCCATTCCAGAGACTACTTGTGAAATCAACACAGCCAACTGTATCTGTGTGAAGCAACTGGTGAAACCATTTCCAAAATCTGTGCTAATCATTCTCAGACAGTGCTACACTAGCCTCTGTTTTTGCCTCTATCTTAGCTTCCCAACTTGAATGCACCTTTAGCCACCACTCACCTGCAGAAGGCTGTTGCTGCCATTGCCACCAGAACTCCCTCTGAAAGTGGCAGAAATAAGAAACAGTGGGAAAATTTTTGGTGGACACACAAACTAACAATCACATGTCCACTTCAAAAACTCACACAACTCAAAACAGTTCACCCACACAGCTCCACTTAGTTCCAGATTGCAAACACCATCATTCTAGATGCCATCTTGACATGAAGTGTGATGAAGGACTTTCTCAGCATGAGATATCTTTATATTCCCCAGCTGAATTTCTAGCTTTTCATGATTGTCTAGGCTAGCCTATTTCAACTGAGATATTCAACTTTAGCCTGACCTACAACATCCTGGGAATTGTATTCAACACCAGAAGGCAGTGGACAATACAGGACACCCATCCCACCTTCAAAAAGGAAACCTAAATCCAAAGACCTGCAGAGAGGGCAGTGAGGTTGTAATAGCCATTTTTTTTTAAAAAAAAAAAGAGGGAATAGCTGTACTATCTCTCTATTGTAGAGTAACTGAGCTACCCTTCAGATGAAGCCATGCAAGGCAACCAAGCAGAGACCTGGGCAAGTGGGCATCACAAGAAGGAAGGGAGCAAGAAAAACTGTGTGACTGGCTTGTCTGATATTTCAGTGAGAGATCAACTTCATCATAGTTGAAGCAATAGATTTGTCAGCTAAAGAATGAGCTAAGTTAAAAGTATCCATATCTGCTTGTTCCAAGATA
This sequence comes from Acrochordus granulatus, assembly GCA_032468055.1. Lineage (NCBI taxonomy): Eukaryota > Metazoa > Chordata > Lepidosauria > Squamata > Acrochordidae > Acrochordus > Acrochordus granulatus. Next base: position 211,847 of record JANHZU010006104.1, on the reverse strand, counting down.
ACATGAACTACCCCATGCTACTAACATAGGGAAAGAAAAAAATAGATTTAAAATGGCCTTGCCTTATAATACCGAGCAGTAGCTTTTGTTTATTAAATTATCTCACAATTTCTTCAGTATCTCAGAAAAGTGCTATATTGGATACAGTTGTAATTTGGTGATATTGAGGGAAATGTGAAATTGCTTAAATACTTCAATGCTAGGCTGGCATGCAAGTGTATTTAAATTTCAATCAATAGAAAGGTTAAAAGGCAGATGATTTGCCAACTAAAAAGTCTTACCTTATTAAAATTACTTTGCTTTATAAATTATTTTTCCAGGTCTTTTTGCTTGACATCTAATCCCTTCTCTTTTTTAAGTAACTGTAACATGACTGTTCAACAGAATTAAACTCTGGGTAAGTATGAGAGATATTCAGAAAGCTTATGTGACTTCACTACTTCAAAACAGCTCAATGCCAGCAAGGACATTTCCTTAAATATCAAACAATAGGTGCTCCAATCAATGTCCTTAGTCACTTAAGTCCATCGTTTTAATGTCCCATAATTGTCAGTGGTGAGAGATGCTGGGAATTGTGGTTCAGCAACATCAGAAGGGTCTGAGATTTTCAATCCCTGTCTTAAACTTGACACTAAAAAGATAAAGGTTTCCCCTTTCAGTTGTGTCTATAGGGTGGTGCTCATCTCCGTTTCATAGCTAAAGAACCAGCGTTGTAGGTTCACTTAAAAAATTATCTGAAAAAATGTTATCTGAAGAACCAGCGTTGTAGGTTCACTTAATAAAATTATATTATAGCAACTCTCAGCCATTTGGCTGTGTTGAACTATCTCTCATTTGTATCATCTGAAAAAAGTAGGCATTCATCTCCCTTAAAATTCCCCTGTCCTCTCATAAAGAAAATTGTTATGTGTAAAGAGAAAAATGTGACAGCCATGTCTAGATTATTTTCAGTGGGAATGCCCCATTCTTGAAACTTAAGTATATCAAAAGTCAAGTCTTCTTCAAATGAAGCTCAACTCCTGGTGACAACATGGATAAATAAATCCATGCGGTTTTCTTGGACACAGTACAGAAATAATCAGCACTGCCTTCTTCCAAGTAGCTGCTCAAATGATTATGGAAAGCCTGTTCTTTGCTAGAACTCAGGATCATCCAGAAATATGATTAATGGAACAAGAATGATAACGCAAATGATTTCATGGAAATACTGTTGAAAGCATCATAAAATCAAATTATGAAACTCTCTCTCACTACATGCCTCAGGGCGG
>JANHZU010006104.1:185826-198875 GCA_032468055.1 Acrochordus granulatus | reverse complement strand
TTTTTGAGGAGATGGGAATTGCAACTGGAGAGAAGGCCAGGGGAAAGAATAAGCAGAGGAGGAGGAATAAGGGGAACATTAAAATTATATTCATTTGGGGAGAGATTGAAACCTACACTACTTTGGCCAATCAGCCATATTCTCTTTTTTTCCAACAGATGAACCAAGTAGACTCTAAAAGCCACAAAGCATAGAGTTAACCTGTGGCAAGGTCATCTATATAGGTTCAGAATTAGACAGAAAGTAGATAATTCAATTTTATAGAAGTTTGATTTTTGTCTGGAGAAAAAAGTGAGTTATTATCTTTTAGAGACATGAGGCTGAGCTTGTGAGTAATGCTTTCTGAAATTTATGAAATCCTCTAGGGGCCTGTCTAGAACTATTTATTTTCAAAATCATTTATGTAGTATTTATCAATAGATTTTCCATAGTAAATGTTTCCCCACCAATACAAAGCATCAAACATAACAATCAGCAACAAAAGTACTACACTAGGGTTCACTCAGCTAACATTTTTTTGGAGAGACCAAGCACTAGTGCATTTCAGCAACAAAGCCTCATTGGCCTTAGCCTAACAAACAGTATTTTCCTTCTATTTCCTTGCTCAGGAAGTTTAAAAATTTTTGCCATTCCTAGGCCAAGCATAGAAGATTCTCTGTTAGGGAAGGGGTTCATTGGATGGGGAAATCCTGGATCCACAGATCCAATCCTTTTCCTGGTACAACTCTCTTGGACCTCTTTTAATCCTGGGGGTGGGGTCTACTGGGCTCCAATTTAAAACAGAACAACAAAGGGGATTGACAGTGAAATGGGTGGTGTATACATTTAATAAATAAATAAAAATCCTAGGGGAAAGGCAGGCTACATAAATGGGGCAGTCAAAACACATGAAAAAGTTAGAAACATAATATTGCACTAGATTCATGCAGTTTATATAATAATACCATGGTTATTATGAACAGTGCTGTTGCATGAATCCACCACAAGAATCCCATATATTCCCATATATGGATGGGAACTGCTTATTTCTTCCCATCCCCCACCTGCACATATGTCACTCAAAATCTCTTCCACCCAGTCCCATAAAACTGCTTTGCCCAATGAGAGGGAAAAAATGATCAGGGAAGGTGATTGTAAATTTTCCTTTTCTGACTTGTTTTTCTGATCAGATTTGCACTTACCCACTATAGTTTCTTATTTTTTTAAGGATGGGGAAGTATTTTAGCTTTCTCAGCAGATACATTAAAATGGGAATGCTACAAAAATCATTTTCATATTGTTTAAGAATTTCTTTGAGATATCACTTGGTAATATTTCTCAGTTTATTGTTGGAGGTAGGATTATTGTTTTCTCTTGCATATTGTTCCTCTCCTTTGAATTCTCTCTGGCTACCTAATTTGAAGAAAAAAACTCAACAGAGAAGCTTCATGAGGTCTTCTTATGGGATTTAATTGAAATAGGGGAAGCCAAGGTTGTTGAAGATTGTTGGAGAGAGATGATTACACAATGGAAAATGGAACATTCCCAAACTTACAGATACCTGGGTCAACTCATTACACCGAGTCAAATCTTACCCATTTAAGATATATTGTATTTCTATTTCTATTATAGTGTCTTTCAATATCTCCTTCCACATCTGTAAAGTTGTATGTGGTGTTTTGTACATACAAGTAGTCCTCAATTTATTACTGTAATTGAGCCCAGAATTATGTTCATAAGTTATGCCAGTCATTACAAGGATCACTATGCACTGCACCTGATTTTATAACATATTTGCAGTGGTCATTAAGTAAATTATTGCAATTATTAAGCAAATCCATTGTTTACAATGGACATTTTTTTTTGCTAGAAACCTGAAATAAACACCAGTTTCCAACAAAAAACATTGTAAATCACAATCATGTGACTGTGGGATGCCACAGCTAGCCATAAATACAGGCCAGTTGCTGAGCACCTATAAGGCAATAATGTGACCATGGGGGGCAGCTGTTGGAATTTCTAATCTGGGTCTTAAATAGCCCAGGGGAGGTCCATCATAAGTCAAGGACTACCTGCATTCTCCTTTTAGGAGATGGCATTATTCTGTCATCTTCCTATGAGATAATAAATTTGAACCTTGGAAGCATAATTTTATTCTCTAGGTGAGACTATATGACTGAACATGGGGATATTGTTGAAGAAGGAAGGGTGGAGCCAGAGGTGAAGGGGGAAACAGCCTTGAGTAGCTATGCTAACACAAACATCAGAGGTCTGACCCTTTGTGAAGACCATTGGCTTTATCTTGGGAGCTCAGGTGTTCAGTGGGCAGCTGGAGAAATTCTTGTAACCCTGTAATATCAATGTTAGCTAGAACTGCATCGACTAAGACTGATCCTTCATACTTAACACATATGCTACTAATCAGTGACCAAAATAAAAAGATGGAAGTACATAAATCACAGGATTGTGTGATGATGTTACGACACATATTTGTTCACATCCCTTGCCCTCTCCTTGAAGATGTATATGTAACTAGGTATTTTTCCTTCTCAGCAACAACTCGCAATGAGTAAAGTTTTCCTGTCATTGTGTTCCTGTAACAGTTGTTTCCTTGATCCCAATCCTGGAGTCAGAGCTGGAAAGAGGGAAACCTTATTGCAAAGTGGCATAAGAGGGACAGAGAAGAGTGCAAGGAACAAAACTGGTGATGCAAAAATCAGCAGCTCCAGAGGCAACCATGGCCATCGAGAAAATGGCCAAGTATCTGTTGATTTGGAAAGGCAGGAGAAAGGCATTGGACAAACTTCTCTGTGTCATACAGCTTCATTCTAATCTTCATTAAAGAAATCTCCCAGAATCTATTGTCTGAGAGTCTACAGTGTAGTAAGCCAAGTCCTAAACAAGAGTTTTTAAGCATCTGGAGAACTGAGATTTACAGTCAAGGCCAGATGTACAGCCTAGCAAAGAGGCCTCCAAGACTGGAGATGACACCAAACTTAGACATTGGCTAATTCCTAGCCTCGGTTGATACATCTATGTATAATGTGCATATAACAGAAGACCCCCAGTGCACCCCAGTGATGGTACCTGGCATAATATATGCTCCTGCCAACCACTACACTGCCTAGGCTTCCTTCATGTTCCCTCTCTCATCCTTTTGTAGTAAATATCCATTAGGAGATATTATCTGCTGCTATGTAGAAAAAAACTAATTAGAGTTATGTTTAAAGCCAAACCGGGCCTCTGTTTCTTGCTCATATAATAGTTTAACAGTCCTCTTTTCAGACACACTTCTGTCAATCTACAAATCTTTTGTTAAGAGTAAATGGATACAAATAGCTGTTTTCCATATGCACAGCAACATCTGTTACTGCTGGGAAAATTTGCATGGCTCAATGTAATTTGTATATTATGTCATTTATCAAAAAAGGGGGGTGTGGAAAAAGGGAAGAGAAGTGATCAAAAGCTAAGAAGACAAAGAGAAGGGGGAGCAAATGTCTCTGGAAGGAAACAGGAAATAAGCCAGCTATCCCAATGTTTTTCTGACAGATTTCAATAATGGATGAGTATCAGCTAAGGAGCACTTATCTGGAAACTGGAAAACACTATGGGAAAAGTTTTGATAAATTCTCCCATGCACATTCAGCACAAATTTTTGCTCCTATGTGAATCATACTGTTAAAAGAGGCAGAAGTCTTATAACAAGGTCTGACATCATCTCATATCCAATGCTTTTCACTGAAATGAAGGAATTTGTTCCTTCTGGTTGCTTAGATCAAAAAATAACCACAGATCAGCCCGGGTTAATAATCTCACTTGCCAATATTTGATGAATTAAGTGATGGGAGAATTTTGCCTTGTCCTAATCAAAGGCTATCCTTTTTCTCATCCAATTATTAAGCAAAACTGTACTTCTGTGGCAGATGTAAGAACACTCTAATATGAGCAGTTTGAACAGGAGTATTTGCAAGGGGTTAAAAGAGTCAAGACAGAAGTGGCAACTGGGCAGCTGAAGTTCCCTTACATAAAATTGGCCATGCTTCCAATTGCCAGTTTGGTCTAGTGATTAAAGCAACAGGCTAGAAAAAAGGAGGCTGTGAGTTCTAGCCTGCCTTAGCCATGAAAGCCAGCTGGGTAACTTTGGGCCAATCACTCTCTATCAGCCCAACTCACCTCACAAGTTTGTTGTTTTGGGGAAAATAGGAGGAAGAAGGAGTACTAAGTGTGTTTGCTGCCTTGAGGTATTATAAAAATAATAAAGGCAGGAAATAAATAAATACCTTGCTGCAGCCACCATCTTGATTTTTTCAAACCTCTTCTTACCAGCAGTGCCCCTGATCATGAGTGGGTTTCAAGATGAAAGCAACAGTATGTTGGATTGTAGTATGTTAGATTGCAGGGTGATTTCTACATTAGAGAGCCTAGCTTGTGTAAATAATATGAGGCATGCATGGGATAAAAATTAGTTGGATTGTGTTTATGGCATTTCAGCTGGTTCTGTCCCTTAGCAGTGAATGATGCCTATGGCATGCCAATGACTAAGGCTGGTAACTAGCCTACAACTTCTGTCTTTTAATAATTTGTTCTATTATGATGAAAGCACGATGAGCAGATTGGTCAATTTCTATGCATTCATGTGGTCACAACCATGTCCTATGGAAAATTGTGATTTCCACTGTAATAGTTTGGAATATACATTATTTGATTATGTGCAGTTGAGTGAAATAATACATGAAAAGAAGTGAAGGTGAAATTATCATTATGAATAAAAGGGCTAAAATGTGTGTCAAAAAGTATGAATGAAGGTTGTTTGAGTGCATATGAAAATAGGAATTGGTAATTAGGGTGACAGGTGATAATGGAAGAATCAGAGATGAGTTTGGGAGAAAATGTGCAAGATTCTGAATGAATACAATCAAAGAAAAATGTTATTCTGATAGGTAGCATGAATGGATATGTGGGAACAAGAAAAAAGCAACTGAGTCAAAGTGAGTGAATGAATTAAAACAGCAATTGGTAAGTACCTACTTTTAAAAAATCTGTTCTGAATACATGGTTTAAGTTTAAGCCTACTAATATGTAGGCAAAAGACTATTTGGTTTGATTTTTCATAAGAAAAATTGAGAGTGAAGGATATGTTGAAAGGTTCTGAATATGAGGCAGATTATTTTTTGCTAAGAGTGAAATTTGGAAAAAAAGGAAAGAAGAAACTAGACTGGGTGTAAAACAACTACAAGAATATAAAGTATAAGCCTTGTATGGAAAAGAAGTATTACAAAATAGATTGATTGCCCAACAGTATGATGTAAGAAAAGAGGATATGGAAGCTTCTTGGAATAGAATAAGGATTTTTATAGGGTATCTCAAGAGTATGTAGATGGGAAATATGACAAAAGATGGTTAGTAAAATGCTGAAGTAACAGAAGCTATGGCTGAGAAAAAAGATTATAAGAATGATTGTGAATGAAGAAGATATTTTATAGTATATACTGTATATATAGAGAGAGACAAAGATAATTGCAAACCCTGTAATCAAAGACAACAAGGAGTGATTAAAATTTAAGAGAGGCAGAAAAAATGCAGAATAATTATTTTGGAAATCAGAAGTTATTCTGAAAGTGAAGGAAGAGGATAAAATAAGATGAGTGGATGGAATGAAAAGTAAAAGAGATAGTTTGAAGATGAAACTGAAATAAGGGAGTAATGGAAGGATTTCCTTGTAAGAGAATGAGCGGGGTATCCCACAGAGTAGAACAGAAGTTAATACTATACATTTTTGTGTCCAAGAAGAAAACAGATGAAAAGGAAGTGATTCATATTAATAATTTTGACAAAATGTATACTTGTATGTATAGATACTATAACTGAGAAATGTTAAAAATATCGGTGAGATTTGCATACAGAATGGCTATGTGATGTGTTTTCCATATATGGGAAGAATGCTTATCTTCCTGAACATTGGAAGAGTACTGTTACTATTCTCTTACACATGGAGAAAGATAAGAAGAATAAAATTACAGGAGAATTAGTTTGCTAAATATGCTGGGAGAATTATTTCATAGAATTCTATTCAAAAGGTGTGCAAAAGAAATGAATGTGCAATATCTGAAAGCATGGTCCAGCTTTATGCTGGATAGAGGGTGTACAAAATAGATTTTTGTTTTTCCCCAGGCCCTCAAGAATGATTTGAAAATAAGAAAGTTTATTGTATTTTTGTTATTTTAGAGAAAGCATATGATAAAGTGAATAGACTTGAAATACAGAACATTTTTGTAAATATGGAGTGGGAGCTTGATTGCCAATATAATAACAGTAATATAAGATAAAAATAAAGCATGCATGAAAATAAATGGAAAGCTTAATGCTCCACAGTCAGCAGAAAGTAAAACAAAGATTGTGACGTCCCCTTGGTGGTTTAACGTACTACAAGTAATGCTTGTAGTGATTGCAGAAGTGGAGCTGAGGACCTGAATGGATGTGTATTTTTGTATGCAATCTTACAATATTGTTAGCTGAGAACATGAATGATTTGAAATGAATATTAGATAGATTCGTGCATTCGTGCATACTCAGAGAGTATGGAACTGAAAGTTAATATACTGGAGGCCAAAGTAGTTTTATTTGACGAAGAAAATTGAGTGAACAGTTGCAAGTTGTACATACATGATAAAAATCTCGGACAAGCAGCTGAATTTGTGTGCCTTGGTAGAAGAACATTTACTAAAGCCAGGGAAGCAGAGGGAAGAACATTAAGCCAACCAAATCCTGCTAAGAAGGTATTTTGTAGTATGTGGTCTGTTGAATGCTTGTCAGAAGAAACAAAAATGGCTGTGTGTAAGAACATGCCCACTTTATGGAAGTGAGAGTTGAGTATGTTAACTGAAACATAAAAATAAGTTGAATGCTGTGGGAATATACATATTTTACAAGTGTATGTAATAAAAAAGATACAGAATAAATGAATTTTGAATGAATATAAGTTGGATACTAGACTGAGAACTACTAAGGCATATGAAGAAGTTGTTTGATTGTGTAGAGATACTAAACGAGGATCAAATCACAAAACATACAAAGAAAAAATTAATGAGTGAAGAGGAAGGAGAAAACTAAGAACATTCTGTTTGGATTGGTTAATTATCTTCAAAATAGAAGTTTAAAGTATAAAAGGCAGTGTGTGACATTGTGGAATAGACATTGTGGAAGCAAGGATGGGGCTGTGTGGGGCAGATTGTGGCTTTCTATGGATTTGAATCATGATGTAGACTTCAGTGCACCAAAGGATTTTTTTGGGAAATGTATCTATTCCCCAAAAGCCTTATCTAGTCATGATTTATAAACTGAAAAAATACCAAGATGCTCTGGAAACATCAGTAGGACAGCACATTTGGATCTCTACCACTTGTACTTTGTCTCCATGCCTTTCTAGTTTTTACCCATCTACTTTATCATTGACCATAACATTATCTACTCCTCATCTTATATCACATCATTATCCTTCCCATTTGCCAATAATTCACAATGCTCCTTGAAACCAGCTCATGATTTCTCCACTTATATATAATTCAGTGTTAGCAAGTTTCAAATATGAGGGTTGAATGAAAAGTAATACCTCCAATTTACAAATTGCCAAAAGACAAGAATCAAGGTCTCAAATTCAAATCAATATGGGGGCCATGTTCCATAAATGCACTAAATGATGGGCTACAATCATACAAATGCAAACATACAGCAAATATTAAAAATGAATTGAAAATGAAATTTGTATTTGGAATATACTGAATAAAAATTTGTCAACATCGTGTTTAAGTTGAGACAGCAGCATTATTTCACTTTGGCCAGTGACCATAAAATGTATTGTCCAAACTGGGACACTTTTGAGAATGATAGGGGGTGCTAAAATAATTAAATCATATCAAAAATTTTATTTTTCCTGTGTTTCCCATTGACCTCACTTTCTATTCTAGTAGCATCACTGGCAGTTGCAGCTTTAGTTTTTTGTGTCACTGGAAGATGGACTGAGTTGCTGGTTCAGGAGAATGAGAAGCAGAAGGCACTCAAGCTGATGTTGTGCGGGGAGGTGGCATCAGGCATCCTTTCCCCATTATTATCTCACAACATTTCTGGGCAGCCATTGTAATTTTATTCCCCATGGCAAGTTTGCACAGCACAGGCTTTGCTTCTCTCCCTCAGCAACAGCTTACATAGCATTAGCTTTACTGTCCAAGTTAATTCTGTAGACAAAACTGAGGCCAGTGCTGTGCAAGCAAGCACTATGGGAGAGAAACCAACTCTGCAGGGAAGAATGTTGCAGAAAAGGGTGCCTAGGATCCAAAAATCTGGGATAAATGTACACAGCAAGGACATCTTTAGCATCTGCTCCCTTGCCTTAGTTGGCAGGAAAAGATTGCACTGATATTGTTTGTGAAGTGGAAGTTTGCAGTGAGTACTCATCAGTGACTTTAAGTAATGCATTGTGATTGAATTGTTTACTTCTGAGGAGTTCCTCCAAATTAATCATTAAAAACAGGTTGGTTGTGTAATGATTATGCTGATGTGTGTACTGTGTGCCGTTGAGCCAAAAAATGTAAAGGACAATTGGTGAATCACTCAAAGAGAAATTGTTGTCAAGCTTAGTATTTCATAGGAATATGTAAGTCACATTATTGTTGTTCTTCAATATTGGAAGCTTTATATTGCTCACAGCAGGGATTAAAGCTTCAAGAGTTGAAATTTGTAGGGGAGGAATTTCTCCAAAACATTGTGATACCTGATGAAACATGGACTCATCACTGTGACCCAGAATGAAGTGTCAGTCCATGGAATATTATCAATAAAGCTTTATTTGCAGGGAAGAAAAATCAAAACCCAGGCTTTACAGGAAAGCTGGTTATAGACTTTTGAGACAAAGATGGTGTTATTCTCATTTATCTCCTTTCATCTGACACCTATATGAACTCAGAGCACTACACTGCAAAACTCAAAACTTTGAAGCAACAATTAAGCCGTGTCTGGGAGCAAAATAACATTTTGATGCAACATGACAGTGCTAGGCCTCACACCTCACATCATTTAAGAAGCCATTGCAAAGTTGAATGTCACCAGCTTCCTCCACCCAATATACAGTCCAAATTTTGTTCCATGTGACTTCTACATTTTCCTAGGAGTACTTTGGTGGAATCTGTTTCATTCAACTGAAGAGATTGAAAGAACTGATAGGAGCTACAGTAGTTCAAGAGACACAGTACGGAGTTTTTTCATGATGGCTTGAAAAATCTTATTCATCACTAGCAGAAGTGTGCAAAGAGTGGTAGGCATTATGTAGAGAAGTACATACAGATAATAAAGATCTGTTGTCAAGGATGACTTCCTGCTTCATTTATTAAAATATTCTGACTTCAACTAAAATTACAGACATGGAAGAATTAGTTTTCATTCAACATTCAGATATTTATTATAAGATTGTCTATATGTTTGCAAGTCAGGACTCCCAAAAACAGTTCAAATCAGTCGTTGCTCAGTGTGAGATAACCAATTAGAGGAAATCTTAGCAAATCAGTGTTTCCTTTATCTGTTTTCAGTTGGTGAAACTGAGATTCTGGAACTTAATGAATTAACAAACAGGAATTTCCCCTTCCCCTGTAAAAAGATAAATATGGTTCTGTATCCCTGTTCTTCAACACATTTGTTCTCATGTGTTAGTGTACATCTACATAATGATCTTCAAAATATTCCTCCTGATAGCTGGGAGGCTGGAAGATAATTCTGATTTTTGAACAGTAAACAAAAGCACTGAAAAGCCTCAACAGTTTTCTGTTCACTATGGTGCTGTATCAGTCTTATAGTGAGAAGGTGCAAGTGACATACTAATGTTCTGTGAAATACTGAACATTATCTTAGAAAATCCTGAGAGTGTTTCATGGCACCAAATCCTATGAGAATGACAAAATTACATTTTCTCCTAGCTGAATTGAATGAAACACTAGTTAGGACTAGGCAAGTAGAGGGCCCTGATAATGAGAAAACAAGTAGCCCCAAATACAAGGTGAACTTGTTGGAAAATGAATTTCATCTGCCTGTGGAATGAAGAGAAAATGCAAAAGATTTTGCAAGAACAGTGAAGAGCGTGAAATATGGAAGTTTGCATTGCATCAGTGAGGCTTGCAGTCATCATGCAATCTGTATGTCTGTGTGCAGAGAAAGCAACAGGGAAAAATTAGTCCCTGGAAATAGTCTATAATATAAGAGTATGAAAGCTGTGGCACCTCAGAAATTGTGAATCACAATTCCTAATGGTGAGCCAATGGTAAGGGATACTGGAAGTTGTTTTCAGTAACACAATAGACTCATAAGTTCCCTATACCTGCTATAGCATATAGTTCCTCTTCATCTTTAGTACTGAAGAATTTCCCATTGATTATCTCCTTTTCCTCCCCTCTTTCTGTTGTCTTTCCTTTTGTTTCCCTGTATCTTCATGTCTCCACATCAGGACTGAGAAATCTGATGTTCCCTGACTATAATTCTCAGCATATTCAATCAGCATGATCAGCTGAAGGATATTTAAAGCTGTAATTCAGCAGTATCTGGAAGGACAAAGGTTCCTAATTGTATATCTGGTATTTGACATTAACCATATTGTTTTGTGTTTTTTTCTTAAAAATTACCAAATTACCATTTTCCTTGCTTAGAAAAGCTAGCTACAAATTCCTTTGTTCCAGGCACAATATGAAATTTCATACTACCTCAGTTAGTAGAGGAAGTTTCATCAGTAGAATATAATGCAGAGAAATCATAGCATTTTTCAGCATGCATTACGAATGGCTTTATGATCTAGCTTCTCAAGCCATTCAAAAACTAAGTTAGGTGAAGAGGAAGTAATGACTTGCTCAAGGACACCTGTGAGCTTTATTGAATGGAAAATGGAAATATGATATGAGTCATTTTGATATCTAAATCAAAATGGCAATTTCACTGGTTTGGGTGCATTAATTTCTAATTCGGTCTCCTTTTATTCACTGATTCCATCATAGAACTGACAACATAATTTAAGTGTTCAGGACGGCCCAAGATAATTAGCTGCTTTTCTGAAGTAAAACATCTAAATGGTACTTTTCATGATTTAGAAATAAACAGATGCTTGACAAATTGATGGATCAAGGTTTTCTACTTGCACTCTATCATGTGCCCTAGAGTCATTGTAGTGAATCTTATTTTCTGTTTATCTGGTCCAATCAAAGAATCAGCAAATATAAGGGATAGAAGGGATCTAGTTTCCAAAATCATGGGAAGTGATATTGCCATTCTATCCTGCCCTGGTCAGACAACACCTAGAATATTGTGTCCACTTCTGGTCATTCCAATGCAAGACATTTGCTGAGGACTGGAGTAAAGAGAAGAGCAATGAAGATGGTGAGAGGTTTAGAAACTGTGAAGGAACTGGATATATTTAGCCTAAAGAGAGGAGATATGATAGCAGTCAAGTTCTTGAAGGTTTTTTTACAGGAAATATAAGATGGGGTTACTCTTCCTAGCTCCCAAGAGTAGGACAACAAGTGTGGATGGAAATTTTACAGAGAGAGATCCAAAAATAAGGAGGAATTTCTGACTATGAGAGTTATTAAGCAATGGAACAATCTGCTTTCTGGAGCTGTGGATGCTCGATCATGGGAAGTTTTCAAGACAAGATTAGACAGCCATTTGTCTGGGATGGTCTGAGGATTCCTACCTGGGCAAGAGGTTGGACTTGAAGATTTCCAAGGTTCCTTCAATCCTAGGATTCTATTATTCTATCCAACTACCAGCCCAGGGCATCCAATAAATCTTTATTTTGTTCTAAGGCTAGTGACAACAGGGGCCTTACTTTTTTAAATCCCCAGAATGATTCTGCCCTGGCATCTTTTGGGGGGCATTATGGGAACCTTAAAAAGTGATTAGAAGTAGGCATCCAGTCTTGCCCTCATAAACCAATAAGCCTCTGGGGCCACTATCAGATGATAAATCCAATGGAAATCCTTCTTGACAAGGAGACCTCTGAAACACAACATTCCCCTTCTTCACCCAAGCTTGTATCTTTCACGAGATTTCACTGCATTTATTGACAGTAGAGAGCAGAAGAGATGTTTTCATCTCAAAATCCTTTACTTGGGTAAAAAGAATGTTCAAACATTTTTTTGCCCATCCTTTCTAATAGTCCAACAAATTCAGAAATAAGGTAAAATAAGTATTGAATGAGGTTTACTTTCTGCTGATTTCAAGGAACATCTGTGTTATTTTCTAGGAGCAACACAAAAATGCTTTTTCAACTCTCCAGTCTTGCCCCTTGTCCTGAAATTTCCTTCTGGTCTTCTATCTGAGTACAATAAGTCCTACTCTGCTTTAAGCTAGAGGGATTAACTAGCTGAGTGCTGCCACATACTGTAAACATACCCATTATTTCAATCTCTGTAAGAACTGGAAATAAGACTAAACATTGTTTTAACCTCACATTCCCTTTCACCATAGGTCTGTTACTTTTTAGAGTCAGAACAAAATTTTGCTATTATTATGAGATCAGCCTTCAGGCTTCTAGGTATGTTGAATTGCAACTCCCATCATTCCCAGCTAGCCAAGCTATCTTCTCAGCTGACTGGGAGGATGGCATGCATAAATTCAACACATCTAGAGGACTGCAAGTTGAGAAAGGTAGTATAGATTCTGCAGTCTCTATTAGCAACAGCTAACCTGCCATTAACTAAGGAAAGGTTAGTTTCTATCTAAGCAATCAGGGAGAATGGGAGAAAACACACATAAATGCACACAAGTATCATATATATAAATGGCATAGGTTGATGGCCTCATCAGTTATAAATGTCACCCCTGCCCGATATGAAATGTAGGGACCCAGCAGCAAACATACCTGCATTTTGTTTGCATGAAAAATAAAACTGATTGCTGAATGGCGTATGGTGAAGAGACATGCATTTTGTCAGTCTTGGCAATAACTGCAGTTCAGCCCTGTGAGGGTATGAAAAATTGTACATATCTGAAGGCTAGGATCAGAACCTATTCTCATAATGGGACTTTCCAGCTCAAGG
>JANHZU010006104.1:158233-169997 GCA_032468055.1 Acrochordus granulatus | reverse complement strand
ATGAAGCAAAAGTAGATGTTTTTCTGGAATTCCCTCACTTTTTCCATGATCCAGCAAATGTTGGCAATTTGATCTCTCGTTCCTCTGCCTCTTGTACTTCTGGTAGTTCTCGATTCACATACTGCTGAAGCCTAGCTTGTAGTATTTTGAGCATAATCTTGCTAGTGTGTGGAATGAGTACAATTGTATGGTAGTTTGAACATTCTTTGACATTGCCCTTCTTTGGGATTGGAATGTAAACTGATCTTTTTGAATCTTGTGGCCATTGTTGAGTTTTCCAAATTTGCTGGCATCTTGAGTGCAGCACTTTAACAGCACCATTTTTTAGGATTTTAAAGAGTTCAGATGTAATACCATCATCTCTACTAGCTTTGTTATTAATAATGTTTCCTGAGGCCCACTTGACTTCACACTCCAAGATGTCTGGCTATAGGTCAATGACCACACCATTGTGGTTATCAGGGACATTTAGATCTTTCCTATATCATGTTCATCTTTGCATGAAATGTTTCCTTGATATCTCTGATTTTCTTGAAGAGATCTCTGGTCTTTCACAGTCTACCGTTTTCCTCTATTTCTTTGCATTGTTCATTTAAGAAGGCCTTATCTCTCCTTGCTATTCTCTGGAAATTGCATTCCGTTGGGTACATCTTTCCCTTTCTCCCTTGCCTTTTGCTTTCCTTCTTTCCTCAGCTTTTTGTGAAACCTTATCAGACAGCCACTTTGTTTTCTTGCAGTTTTCTTTGGGATGATTTTAGTAGCTACCTCTTGTATAATGTTACACACCTCAGTCCATAGTTCTTCAGGCATTCTGTCTTGTCAGATCTAATTCCTTAAATCTATTCCTCACCTCCACTGTATATTCATAAGGGATATCATTTAAGTCATATCTGAATGGCATAGTGGTTTTCCCTACTTTTTTTAATTTCAGCCTAAATTTTGCAATAAGAAGCTCATGATCTGAGCCACAGTCAGTTCCAGGTCTTGTTTTACTGACTGTATAGAGCTTCTCCATCTTTGGCTACAAAGAATACAATCAATCTGATTTCAGTATTGACCATCTGGTGATGTCCATGTGTAGAAAAAGTACTGTATAGCATAATCAGACCTGCAAGACTCTGTTATTACAACCAATCTCAATAAAAGCAGTTTTAGCTTTCCTGTGGAATTGATTTCCTGGTCTGGTCTACCTAGGAGGACTAACAGATGAAGAAGTATCTCAGAGATGGGTATGGCAAAACACATTCCTATAGAAATTCCTGTTTTAGTCAAATAAATTTATTGAATCAGCATTGTATTAATTGTAGGAACAACAATTTAAATCAAAGATGTTTAAGAAAGATATGATACTCAGAAGAAGATAAGTGACAGGACTGGAAAGGTTAAAGAGGTAGAAGGAACTGCAAATTGAACAAGAAGAGTCAAGAGCAGGTTAAGTGTATAATCAATCTGAGATTACATCCTCACTGATAAAATAAATGACATCATTAATGATAAAATATCTCAGTACCAATGGAGGCAGATGGAGGAAGAAATATTTGAGAAAATATTTGACCACCCATAAACTTTTCTCTTTATTCACCCTTGCTGAAAAGTCCTGCTCCCTCCTTCCTTCAAGACACAATTCCTCACTGAGCATGGCTATTTCTCCTCCCCTTTTTAATTCAGTCACTCAAACTGACAGCTACACAATGTACAAGAACTGGACTACACGATTGCTGTGCCTTACTTTCCCTGTAAATCTCCTGATGTGTCAAGAGCTCGCTTTCACTCCCCAATCCTCCTGATAAATATTTATTTTATAAAAATATTTTACACCTCTCTTACCTTCTTTTTAGATCTCCTTAATTTTCATCACTGGATTTGGAGTTGTGGGTGGTCTTTATATCCTTGCAAGGAAGACCTTCTTTGTTCCTGAAATGAGGTATGTTTCTGGATAGCAGTTCTATCTAATCTGGAATAAGAATCTCTGCAATATTTGATCTAAGCTAGCATTTTAGAATCCTTATAGTCTGCTTTGCTATTCCTCTTCACAAAGCTGAAACAAACCAATTCAGACTTTAGGACCATATAAATGACTTGGAAAGGGGGAAGTATTGCTCAAGTCCTCTGAGTGAGCAGGCCAACCTGGCAGTTCAGATTTGACTGATGGGCCTAGTGCTTTTCATTCTCAGCCCAGATTATCCCAGATTTATGCTAGCCTGGAGAGGACAAAGAAGAGTGAGGAAGGAAGAACATGTACATCTTAGTTGATGTTTCTGAGAATCAGAGGTCAGTGCATACAGATATTTTCAGATTTAGGGTTAGAGCATCTTCTTACTTTAAAATATCAGTGGCAAGCCTTCTGCATATAAATAGATCATAAGCTCCTTGTTTGATAAAGCCATAGATTTAGTAGAGTACTGTACAGTCCAGAATATTTTTGAGATTTGGATTTCGTGCTTTGAGGTATAACATATGTATTTATCCAAGGAATTCTAAATTTAAGATGACCCTGACCACCCCCTATACACAGATGCATTATACACTTGAATAAAAAAAAGTGCAGTATATAACTTCTCTAAATATCAGCCTAGAGCTGCCAATTAAAGATGAAATCAATTATGGTGCTATTTCCCTTCCCAATAAACATGCTCATATACCACAATTGTTACCAAATAATACCAAAATGGTTAAGGACTAAGGTTAATGAAGAAACCAGCCAGCATTTTTAGGAAAAAAATGAATGTTTTGATGAATTAGCTTATCATTATCTGTAACCATATACAGAAATCATTAGTTCTTTCATAAATACTAATAAAAACAAAAAAAGAAAGAAGCCTAAACATTGTTTAAAAAATTGTTGCTGAATCAGAAAAAAAAATAAAAATGAAACAAAACCCCATGATGATATCCATTGCATAAGTGGAAACATTAAACATAAACTGTGATAATGGTATTGGAATAAACCCATAAGTTTTAAAGTTTTACAATTAATTAAACTGTTTTGTCAAGGGAGACGTTGATAGTCCTTAATCTCTGCCAGCACTACAATCTCCATGAGATCCCTGTACTATATCCTTGGCAAAAAAAATATGCTCCTTAATTTTAAAAAGCCATTGCTCAGTGATAAGAGACACTGTACTTGCTCAAGGGTATTTTTGTCCCATTTCATTCTTTTTCATTGGAAAAAAGTCTTAATGTTTTTTGCATTTTCACTACGATGCATCTTGGCCCAGTGGAAACGATGCCATATGATAATGTTTTCATACCTGGCTATCAGTTCCCATAAGAGCATGTAGAATGCTTCACCAATACTGTTTTCAAGAAGGGGAAATCCTTTAGTAACTTACATCTACAAGCTCAGGTATGTCAACACCTCCTCCAAAATGTAGACATTCCATGAAAACATGGAAGAAGGAAAAGGAAAGGGATGGATTATTGATCCCAAACTCTTGGTTACTGATGCTTGCCTGATAAGCATCATGCTATGGGCCTCTGGCAAGTGCACTGTGAGTCACCCTTTGAAGATATCTAATGCTTTTATAATAATATCTATTTACTTGCTAAAGTGATCATTGATTCAATTTGGCACCAGCTGCCCAGGGCTCCTAGCACAAAAATTATCAATTGTAGAGCTCCTTTGTCTTAGATTGAATTGCACATAATAATGGAAAAGGCACATCTTCATCAGGCTCTCAAGAGATGTAGCCAAAGTTAGCTTCAAACTTTGGGGAAAGAGATTGTTAGTCCTGTTACATCCAAATGAAGATCTCTAAGAATGCTGGAGTTCTTCCCTTCTCTCATGATTATTCACAGCCATCCTCAGAACATCAGAAATTAAGGGAAAGTCCCCCCCTGAGTCTGTTACTTCAGTCTCCTAGGTTGGGGGTGCTTTTCTTTGGTCAAGGAAGCATTTGAACAGTATATCAGGTACAGTGCTACAAATTAAATGAATTAAATATTACGGTTATCTTTTAAAATTATTAATATAATCATTCAGTTTTAGGATGTATAGAATCTTCAGATGTGCATTTGTTGAATTCCACATTTGAAACTGATGAAGTGTGTGACCAAAAGCACCATCTCCCAAATAAAACTTTATACTCTTAGTTTCCCATACACATAAACACACTCAGATCTCATATACAAAAGAAGTGATGGGAAAAGGGGGAGCAAAGTGATGATACGTGGTGGGTTGTGCTTAATGGGCAACAGTTTGGGGAACGTGACTTCCTAATGGGCCAGATGTGATCTTAGACTGCAGACTGTGTGCCTGTTTTTGAAATCTTTCTGCAAATTACCAACTGAACCCAGCAATGCTAGCAAGCTCAGGGGAACATAACCCCCAGATGAGATCCACCTCTGGCCTAGCAAATTCAGGAATTGGCAACTGCAATTGCTGGTCACAGTAGCAGAATAAAACCCGGAGCTGGAGTGGAGTAAGAACATTTCCAATCTCTTTTTCTGCCTAGGCAACAAAAAATCTTGTCTTTTATCAGAGTCTGATTCCCAAATGGAAAGTTTGGTCTCTTGCTTCCTGTCAGGGGCCAAAGTGTTAGAGGAGTAGGAAAGAGTGCATGTGTGTGTGAGAAGGAGTTTCTCATGGGAACTTTCCCAGCCTTGACTCCAGGGTTGTTTTTCTGGCTCAACTTCGCCCTATCCCATTCGTTGTTGTATCATAGATTGTTTCCCTACAGACACCTCAAAGGGGAAGAAAGGAACAAAGAAAACAAAATAAAAAGCAAGAGTCTAGAAATACTTGATGTTCCAACAGCAAAAGCAAATGAAAGAGATTTTATAGATATTTTCTCCATCTATCCTGCTCCTTGAAAACTCAGCTTCAGAATAGGAAGACCCCAGGTGTTGGCTACCAGACCCTTCCCATTACAATCCAATTACCTTCTGAATTTCAGTCTGCACAATGGCTTTCTTTCCCATTAACATATCTAAAATACAGTATTTTATTAACAATACTAATAAAATACTAATGCTATAATAAAATACAATTTTATTATAGCTTTAAATCAGGATGACACCAACCAGAATTGCTTCCCCTGTACAGCTTGTGGACTTAATTCCACTCCCCACTGATTTCACTAAAGGATGGATTCAGAAAAGAAAGATTTGCCCTAGGCTGCCAAATAAATAAGCAAGGAGGGAGCTGATTTCCAACACTAACACAATTGCATACCTAAGATTAACCAGAACATTTTAAAGCTATGCTAAACCCTAACTTCTAATTTATTTTATTTAGAGAGATTCTGAACTGGCTGATGACCTTCCCCTTCCTTTAGAGATGCAGCCACACATTTGTGTCATGCATGCTTGTTCTAGACACAAAAGATGAACTGTACAAGACTTTTCCATATTGTTCCCCCTTGCAATTACAATGTTATACATAGGTGCAATGGCACTTGATCACCTTATAAACCCAGCAAATATAACACTGTATTCATTATCATATGGCCTAGTGTGAGTGTGGGGAAAAAAACCCTCCGACACTCCTGTATCTAATCTCACTTTTTTGTTGAAGCAGGTATAGCTATTGATAAAATTCCCTTTGAAGGACAATAGTTTTGTTAGGAAATGCTGTGCTTCAAGGTTTAATAACAGTGGTCTAGGCAACAGGTTTTGTAATGCTTCACCAGTAATTCTCTAACTTCTCAGGCTATAAAGGAGACAGTGGGAGATTTGTACTTTCAAACTTGCAAGAATATGTTAATATAGTCATTCAATAAAGTAGAATTGGCTTATCTGGTTGTGTTTTCTGTATGGTAAGGCTGACAGTTACAAAAAGAGATCTCTTTGTCCAATATCCCATTCCTAATTTATAATCAAATCCATAAAATATCAACTTTTCAATCCTAGTCAGCAAAAAAAAATCCATAAAGGGTTGCCAGAACTTTTTTTAAAATATTATTTAAAAATTTAACTCATCTTTATACAAATCAACTTTATTTTCCTTTCTTCTATCAGTATTAATCTTTAGTTCATTCAAAATTGTTGTAGGATTTCATTTATCTTCAGGTTTTTTTATCCCATTGCACAGATTTCTTCAAAGCTTTAACAAGCCCCTTTTGTAAATCCAATAAGATCCAATAAGATTTCCAGATCATTCTCTTGGTTTGTCATTGGTAACTTCCCTTTTTCATTTTTAAAACTTTATCCAGTCTCTGTTGTATAATCAATAAGATCTTCTTTTCCAAATAATTTTCCTGGCCTATCATTTGTAGTTACCCTTTCAGTACTTTGTCTATCTTGTCATACACATTTGCTCCACGTCTGTCATTCTCTTATTAACAAATTTTAGTGATAATCTATCCATAGAATCTTACATCTTATACTGATATTATATAGTAATTTCCAACTCCATTCTTCAAAGATCTCTTTTAATATTTCCAGTGTTATGACATTTTGTATCATTTTGTAAGTCTCAGTTAAACAACACCAAAAACAGACTTGCATTTTTTTCCTTCTCCTCACAATCATTACTCCCTTCTAGTGTCCAGTTTCTAAAATCATAGTCACTTATTATTGTTATGAACCAACATAGCCAAAAGAATTCTGGTTCCCACAAGTAGCTG
Organism: Acrochordus granulatus; assembly: GCA_032468055.1. Classification (NCBI taxonomy): domain Eukaryota; kingdom Metazoa; phylum Chordata; class Lepidosauria; order Squamata; family Acrochordidae; genus Acrochordus; species Acrochordus granulatus. The sequence continues at coordinate 163,431 of JANHZU010006104.1, read as the reverse complement.
TTTATTTTTCATACTTAGTTGTAAAATCTTATAATAAAAATCAATATTCCAAATTTAATTTCACCATTAATCCATTTATAACTTTCTTAAATCAAAAACTTATTTAGCTTTTCAGTGTTTATTTCAAATTCCTTAAGTTCTTAAGCTTATAATTAATTTTTCTTTTGTTCAGAGCTAAAACTAAACTTACCCAGCCACTTTTCAAGCTTGTTGATCCAAATATCTTTAATAGCTTTAAGATGATTAATAGGCAATTTCTGAAAGTGATTAGTGATTGTGAGAAAGAATAGCTGATCCTGCCATCTTCCAGCACTCAAACCTGTGAAAGATTGCTGTCCAGTGGTTGCTTTACAAAGAACAGCTGTCCAAATCACCTGAGGGTGATCTCCTGTCCTCTTCTTATTCAGAAGAACTGTCTATCACTGGTTCTTGCTATGGTTGTTCGCTTCATGTTTGTGGAGATGTCTTCAGTTTGCCATGCCTCCCCTGGAATTCCCAGCCTATGCTGAAAAATAACACAATATTAAAATTCCATCAAACAATTGCAAGAAGCAGTAGCAGCAGCAAATGCATCATTATTAATTTTTAATACAGCAAATATCAATAAATATAACCCATACAAACAAAAGCTCTTTTAAGTCCTCCGTAATTTTTAGTGGAAAGGAATCTTGAGTGGAAAGGAATCTTGAGAGAAAAATGTTAAGAAACACTGGGTTAGAACAAATATAAAAGCGGCTGGTCACGTCTCTATGACAGGTCTGATAATGGCGTACTTATGTATAGTGAGGAATGGAGCCTTGGTATCTGGCTTACCTTCTGTACTATGTAGTCACAGCAAGGCCTCTATGGCTTGTTTTCTACATGCAGTCAAAGCAAGCATCTTAGTGAATCTTCAGATTGCTCGGGATGTGCATTCAATGCCATTCAGAATTTTCTCATGTCTTGGCCTCCCACCTCTGTTACAAAGTGAAGTTTAACATATGATTATTCATGAAGAGTCATTATGACAGATCCAAGTCTGACAGATGGAATTGTCCAATCCACTGAAGCCAAAGTTAAAGGAACCTGCTTCAGGAGACTTAGTTTAGCAGTAATCCAGAACACATTCTCATCTTGATCCAAAAGCCAAGGCCAGAAACAAAGCTGACTGAAGTGGGTTACTCACTCACTCAATTTTTATAGCCACCCCTCTCAGTCAATGACTGTGTAGATTCCAAGGAGTGGGTTTCAGTTGGAGTTCTTCCTCCGATATTCCATTGGCAACAGACTATAATGGGTTCTGGAGGATCAAATGTTCCTTAATAAGGAAAATCTGGCCCTTCAAAAAACTGTTGACCAGTTGCCATAGTCTGGTGCAGATGTAACATTGGAGGAAGGAACTAAATCATTTCCTGCAAGAAATTGTATTGCACTCCTCCATTCCCTTAAGTATACACAAGATCATCAAATTTGCTGTGGATCATAAAGTTCACTACACTCACAGTCAGTGTTACAACTGTCCTGAAGCAGAAGCCTCCAATGCTCATGCCCTGTACGGCAAAAGAAAATAGGGCATTACAAAGTTAAAAATGCCAGAAGTGAAGCTAACATGGCTTGCCAAAAAGCTAAATTGGAAGCCAACTTCAAGATACTTTTTGCAACTGCTTTCTTCATTAAGTCACAGCTGAGTATTTTATGGATAAAACTCTTCCAGCTGTCATAATCTCACTACATTATGCAATACTTGCAGGTTTTGGTTTCCAGCATGTTGATATGACTTCCACCCATTTGGACTCTAACCTTAAGAGATCTGCAGTCCATATGATGTATTCATTGTGTAGCTTGAAGGAGTATGATGATAATACAGCCCTGTCTAGCTCCTTTTCCAGTGGTAAACCATACGGAGTTCTGACTGTGACTTCCTGATTTTTGTAGAGATTTGTTATCATAAGAAACAGATGCTGGGTTATACCTATTGCTTTGAACGATTTCCAGTCTTGAATGATCAGTGCTATCAAAAGTTTTGGAGTAGCTATAAAAAATGTAGAGTTCTTTTTGAAATTTTCTTGCTGTTTCCTTCATCCCCTTAAAATCACTATTTGGTCTCATGTTCCTCTGTTCTTTCTGAAGCCTGCTTGTTCAGTTGCCACTTCTATCTACATGTAGGGTTCTAACCTCTTCTGCAGAATTTTCAATAGTATATTGCTGGCATATGATATTAGGGTTAATGCCCTATAATAAGAACATTCTTTTAAATCTTTCTTTCCAAGGATTTGGAGATATAGATATAACTTTACCAATCTTTGCTGTATTTTCTACATTCATTCTACATTTCTACATCAGCCTCCTTTAAAAGCTCCTCCTTTAAAAATTCCCCCACACGCCCCTGGAGATTTCCTATTTGCCAGTTGTTTTAAAGCTGATCTGACTTTCTCCTCAAGTACCACTGGTTCTTTCTTTTCTCTCTTGAATTGATATCATCTGAGTTGGACAGGTTTTCCATATATTTCTTCCATTTTTTTTCACATTATGTTCCATCATTAACTCCTTTCCATGTTTGTTCCTTATGACTGTGTTTCTCAATCTTAGCTTCAAGACCTCAAACTTTAAAGTATGGAAGCTTCAGCTCCCAGAACTCCCCAGCCACATGTTGGGAGTTGAAGTCCACATATCTTAAAGCTGCCGAGGTTGAACAACATCAGCTTATGATATTGATACAAGATTGGAATGTTGCTGTGATTTCTCTGGATTTCTTAAATCTATTTCTAACCTTAAACTTGTGCTCTTCTAGAATGGATTCTAGACTACATCTCGAAGGGATTAGATTTTTTCTGGTCTTTATGAGTCTGATGTACATTTCTCTGTTTAGTAGCTGATTTGATCCAAAGACAGCACAAACATTTTGAAATTCAGCATAGAGCTTTTCCATCCCTTGCTACATAAGATGCAGTCTATTTAAGTATAATGTTATGTGTTTGGAGACATCAAGGTGTAAAACCATCTTTTGTGTTGTTGAAAAAATGGATAATGACAGATATCATTTTCTATACAGAAGCCTATCGGCCATTGTCCTGCATCACTGTGGGTTTTGAGTCCAAATATTCAATTGTTTTAAATGAAAGTTCCTCTCCAATATTTGCATTAAAGTTGCCAATAATTATTAGCATATCCTTCTTTGGTGTTTGATCTATTACTTGTAATTTCCAAAGAATTCATCTTCTTCAGCATCCTGTTGGTGCAACCTCTGTATAATAGATAAATTGAGATCTATTCCTGAATCCCCATGAAAATTATTCTGTCATTGATGGGGTTGTATCACATTACAGATGCAGTGATATATTTTGGAATAATTCCTATTCTGTTCTTCTGTGTTTTTCATTTCCAGAATGGAAAGTTCTCAGTTTCTTTGATTGAGAAGGTCACATTTTTATCCATTTTGGTTTACTGACTACTACAGTTTTGCTCTTAGTCCATGATATTTTTGTTTTAACAATATCCAGCTTCCCATGGTTCATACTGCAGATTTCCATGCAGCTTTCTTGGCTACATTTTTATAAGTGGTTTGCCATTACTTTCTTCTCTAGGCTGAGAGTGACTGCCTCAGTGTCACCTAATTGGCCTCCATGCTTAAGATAGGACAATAAATCATATTCTCCCAGCTTCTAGTCAAGTGTCTTTAATCAGTAGGCTATACTGGCTTTCTCAATATACTACAGTGGGATAAAGAAGCTGTTGAACCTGAGGCTTGCACCAACATCTTGGAAGTAGCTTTAATGCAATACCTCAAGGAGTATGATCTAGTCATTATCCAGAATGCAGACTAAATCCACTGCATTTAGAATATGTGCCTATGTGTACTGCCTCATCATCTAATTTCTTCTCATAGTTTGGAAGTGAAGATGGATTGTTTACTAAACAAATGTGATCTCTTCACAAAAATCCATCAAAACTGAGAAAAATAAAATGATTCATGCTTCTCTGCAGGTGCTGTCACAACAGTCTAGGGGATTCAAGGATGATACTCAGGTGATTTGCCATCCCAGTATAATGCCTCTAAACCCACAAAATAATATGATTTCAAGGGTGCCTTCAGCAGAAATGCTCATGCACTGTTGAAACCCAGGGATGAGCTTCAATCTTTTTTATTATCCAAAACTGTAAAAATGGCTCACTCGTGTAACAAGGCTAAGCATTGTTTCTAAGCATTTTACAAGCCTTCCAGTGTACCCAGGCTAAAGTCTCATTACATCAGATCTAGCAAAATATCTGATTAGCCATGAGCTTCTTAGCACATGCCTCACTAAATTTGATGATCTCCCAAGAATGAGAAAAAAAATTAAAAATGAAATCAAGCACTGAATATTGTTGCAAACAAGGAACTGGGCTAGTTGACCAAAAAGTTGTGGAATGTATCTTTATAGTACATGTGATTGAGATCAGTGAATGTAAATAAACCTAAAATGAAATTAAAATAGCTTGAAAAAGATTGGGGAAATGTTAAAAACAGCCCGGAAACTATAGAATATACATTCTTCAAGAAAATAGTTTTCCTAAGATATTTAACAAAGATATGAAATAAGATAATTCAATGATGTACAGATTTATCTATTTTCATGTCTCTGTTACTTGAATGCATCTTTTGGAGTAAACTCTGTAATCAAAAAATTATTCCATGGACAACATGAAAAGGGTTACACAAGATTCCAAGTACAAAAGAAAAAGAATGAGCCTTTCCTTATTCTTATAAAAGTTCATCCATGACCTAGTTAAAATAAAAAAGATCCAAGCTTCACATTTAAGAAGTTAATTACCAAGGATATAATAATACAAGGGCCAACATATCTATATGTAATATTAACTGTATCTTTATATTTTCAGTATGATTTAATTTATTATTTTATTAACTATATATATTTTGCACAAAGATAGGAAGTATAAACAGACAAGGTCCTTTGGATAATCAACTTCCTTTTCTAAAGAAGCACCAGAGGATGAGAGGGATTAGAGAAAACCTGCAGAAGAATACAAACATTGACAAATGAAAATGCTTCAGCTCTTTTTAATCATGTCTGTGAAGACTCTCACTCGTCCAAGGTAATTGCATCACAACAAAAGTTTAAAAAAGCAAGCATCTGGATTGGATTTTTTCAAGTAGAAGACGTTTCACCTTTAATCCAAAAGGCTTTCTCAATTCTGAAATTGAACTGGTAAGAGAGCTG
>JANHZU010006104.1:140180-153164 GCA_032468055.1 Acrochordus granulatus | reverse complement strand
AGAGGCTCTTTAGCTCCTCTTCACTTTCTGCCATTAGAGTGGTATCGTCTGCATATCTGAGGTTGTTGATATTTCTGTGGAAACCTAAACAGCATATTAAAAAGCAAAGACTTCACCTTGCCAACAAAGGTCCATATAATAAAAGCTATGGTTTTCCCAGTAGTAGAAGTAGCTGTGAGAGCTGGATCATAAGGAAGGCTGAATGCCAAAGACCTGATGCCCTCAAATTGTGGTGCTGGAGAATATTCTTGAGAGTCCCTTGAAGTGCAAGGAGATGAAACCAGTCAATCCTAAAGGAAATCAACCCTGACAAGGTTTGGAAGTACAGATACTGAAGCTGAAGCTCAAATACTTTGGCTACCTAATGCGAAGAGAGGATTCATTGGAAAAGACCACATTGCTGGAAAAGATTAAAGGCAAAAGGAGAAGGGTATGGCAGAGGATGAGATGGTTAGATGGGATTGTGGACACAATGGGCATAGATTTGAGCGGACTCCGGGAGACAGTACAGGATAGGGAAGTCTGGTGTGCTTCAATCCATGGGGTCACAAAGAATTGGACACAACTGAGTGATTGAACAACAGATAAGCAAATGCATATTAATACCCCTACTAGACCATGAATTCCCAAAAAGAAAAAAAAATACATGTTATTTTCAAACTGGGATTATCCCAGAGTGTAAATTTATCATGATAATAAAAATCAACATTACAATTGCAGACTAACATTATTCAAATATATCTTGCAGTCTTTAAAACTGGAAATGCAACTGAGTTTTGACTAAAAAAGGAATCAAGTCCTTCCCAAGATATCAGAAAGCATACAATAATTTAATTGTGCATATAATGTTTTCTGAATTTGATCACTTGAATTCCTTTGAGAAATAGAATTTGAAATATATGCTCAGTAATAAAAATAAAGTTAAAATCCCTATGAGAGCTGTAATTTAGTTTGTGTTTATCCATCCCATAACAATGTTCTTATTTATCAACTTGCTTAAAATACCTTAAAGACATTAACATAGGAATCTAAGTACATGTATAAATCTTTTTCCATTTCACAAGAGTTGTCTTTCCCATATACTCATTCTGATTTTATCTCTTCATTTGTATCAATATTAATGTGAAGTAATATTAATTTGGAATATGTTTATTTTTTTTCTAGAAGTAATTACAGTATTCTGAAATTGTTAAAAGAAGTCAAACCCCAGTAAACCATACATATTTCGATAGATTTCTGTAGATTTTATCCTATGGGACTAATTGTCCTTAGTAGAAGTGGAAAGATTTTGACTCAAGTCCAAACAGCCACATAATGAATTGTGAAAATTTTTGTAGAATAGAATAGAATCTTTATTGTTGTCAGTTCATGAAACACTTGGATATGTAAAACTGATGTTGATTAGTTTCTTAATTAATCTTGATTAATTAGTTTCTCAGACATATATAGATGCACCAAAATCAGGCCCCATAATCACAATCTGTTTTATTAATTAATATTTTTTCCAGAGAAAATGTTGTACCTAAAAATGTTCAAAGGTCATGCATCAAATAAGTAAGAAAGTGTTAAGAAGAAACTAGCAACCAATTTCAACATTTAATGTAACTTATATAAACTGTCTGCAGGGCTTGACTTTTGGTGCACCCTGTATATGTGGACAAAAGATTACCTGAATTAAACAGTAAAAAAAAAATCTGAACTTGAGCATGAAAAATGCCCCAGAGGAATTCAGAACTCTGAGAACAACTTTTAGTTGGGTAATTTTGATGTGTGTGTGTGTTGGCCTATGAGATTTATATTTATATTTTGGCCTATGAGATTTGTAGCCAAGCATACTACAGCGAGTAGAAAGATTTTTAAGAGCTTGGTGTAAAATATATGTGACAGGCAGATACATATATCTGCATGGGACCAAGTAATCTCATACTGTACATGGCTGAGGGCAAACATGGTTGCTTCTCCAAGAGACTGTACAAACTTGGCTTATTTTCTACTACTTTTGAAACTCCAGCTACAGTTGGAGTTCTATATGGCACTGTGCCTGATGGTCTCCCCAACAGATTGTTATCACAGCTACTGGATTCACAAGGACTCTCTTTCTTTTTATTAGTTTTTAGTGTTAATTTTGAAATCTTAATTCCATCTTTTCAGCTTTACACACAGAGATGTCCGTTTGAAGTGACTGTACTACATTCCTTTTGCATAAAACCTGTCCCTCATACCATGAGGAATCTGGGGCTGGTACAATAGAAAGCCCCAGTGACTTCTTAACTGATTGCCAGGGGGACTACGACCAGCTCCAAGTCATTCAATTAACTTCCATGCCTGAAGGAGGATTAGAATTCATGGTTTCCCAGTTCCTATTCCACCATCTTAACCATTACACCAAACTAACTCACAAAGTTCTGAGCTGAATCGAGTGTTTCTCAACCTAAGCAACTTTAAAATGAGTGGAGTTCAACTCCCAGAATTGTTTAAGCACCCATGCTGGCTGGGGAATTCTGGGAGTTGAAATCCATTCATCGTCAAGTTGCTAAGGGTGAGAAACACTGCTGTAAACCCTGGAGCTAATGCCAATGGAGCCTAGGGCTAATTCCAATTTCCCAGCTAACCCAGAGAACAGCAGGGAACAGTAGTGGACCCAGCTCACACACTCCCAGATTGATTGATTGGTTAGTTTATATTCCATCTTTCTTTCAGGAACTCATATTTCAGGGCAGCATATACCAGTATTTCCTATTTTCTGCCACACGTGTACATTTGTGTACGTCCTTCCACAAGTGCTCCTGTAAGCATAAGGGGGGATCATTTCAGCCACCATAAGTTCATTGTGGGAAGGTCAGAATAAAAAAGAATATACAGTAATGCTATTTATATGTGATCATCATTGACATCTTCTAGGTATTTTGTCAGTATTTGACAGATATGCCACAGCTTTACCATTTGACAGTTTCATTTCTGACACCTGTCAAAAGTAAAGCAGGCAAGAAATGCCAACAAGCCTAATGCCTAAAATTCTCAAGTAAAATTTCATTTATAGTCTTTCCTGAACCATTCTAAATCACATGTCCCCATCACCATTCTTAGGGAAGAGAGCCATGTGGTTTCTGATTCAAAATGAACTTTAGAGGGATTGCCACTAGCCAGGATGTATTTATTTCATATATAATCTCATTAAGAAGTTCATCACTGATGAACCCAACAGTTCTGGACAATTTTCATCAAGCCTCCAACCTTCCCTTTTATGCTGACCCTTTTCAGTCGAGTTTCAAATCAGACATAGTATTGAGAAACTATTGGCTTAATCTCTCAGCAGCTTTCAAAACCATCAATTGTGAGATCTTTCTGGACTGCCTACAGTAATTAGGAGTGGGAGGCACTATGCTTCAGCAGTTTTCTTTCCCTGTGACTAGTTCCAGTTGGTGATGGAGGTGCCTGAGGCTCATGAAATGTGGGCACCACAGGGCTGTACTCTTTTCCACTCTTATTTAACAGCTACATGAGGCTCCTGAAGAAGTTCAGCCAGAAGTTCAGTCTGAGTTGAAGTGTCAGCAGTATGCTGATAATACTGAGCTGTGTATCTTGACCCCAGGCCAACAAAGCGATGTGGTTGAGTCCCAGTATCAAGGATGTCGGTTTGGGTGGGGAGAAACAAACTCAGGCTCAATCTTAGCAAGACCTAATGACTCTGAGTATTGGACCTGCCAGATTCTATGCCTTCAGAAGAAAAGTCCCCGTGTATTATTTGGAAGTCGCTCAGGGCTCTTCTACATTTAGTCTTTGCCTTGATCCACCACTGAATGTCATTCTTACATGGTTTTCCTTGGGCAGCCAAACTTAATTCAGCTGTGATATAGCTTGTCACAAATCCACAATTTTGCTATTTGTAGCCCTGGAGCTCTATCCAAAGGACTTGGGAGCATTCTTTGGAACATTCACTTCACCCAGCCTCCTCTAAGAGTCATAGACAACTTTACAAGTGTAACTTATATTTCTAGTCATGTTCACAATTCCTGTTTACATGTTTGTGGATCCTCATTTTCCCTACTTACACAAACAGGCTTTACCTTGCTGCCACCCAAAGTTCAGGGCTCAAGGAAGGCTCTCTTCTCATGTTTGACATCACAATCTATAACTGTGGTTGCAGTGGTAGGAAAAAGCACCTAGATGCAAAACCATGTTCTGCTGTTATCTCATCTTTCAATGGGAACTAATATGTAGGAAGAATGAGACCTTGACGAACCAGGCAGTTTTCTTGGTTTTATTGATGTTGCTTTGCAAAACAACCTAACAGATATACAAACTATTATTGAAACATGCGGGGAACATTTTTTTCCTGTGTAGAAGAAACAAGGGAGCATTGATATTCCAAGAGCTAACTTAAGAGCTAACGGGATGAAGCTTTGACTGACAAGTTTTGCATTTCCCTAGTCATTGGCTGGAGAAAGCAGTCCTTAGTTTCATGATGGCTTCCACCTATTCTCAGCTTTCTGCAGTGAACAGGAGTAAAAATGACCTTTCGAGGGAGTGATCTGTAGAGACAATTGTCCTGATGCTAATTTTTATGTTAATCTGAAGAAGCAAAATTTAAAGGCAGAGAGAAGAAATACAAATTGACCTGCAAGAAGAACGCTCGGTAAATATTCAGTTGGCCCTCAGCCATACAAGCTTACTGATTTTGGGTCAGTCAATCTCTCTCAGCCTAACCATCAGGGTTGTTGTAGGAAAAAAATATGAGAAAGGAATGCGTTGAATGAAAGAGTGATGAGATACACAATCAAAAGAGCATCAAAGGAGTGGTATGAGCTCCTAAATGTATGAGACATAAATTGGATGGATGGATGGGCCCCTGTTCTTGCAGGAACCTCACTCGATGAACATCAGCATGTCTCTATTCTCAATCTGATCTTATCACACTGAGCTGATGCAACGATTATTTGAGAAAAAATATTCATTTTTTTCCTTGAGCAGAGATTTTTACCTTGTAATCTCTGTAAGCTTCTTAGCAAAAAAGAGATGCCTGGTAATAATAAGTGAGTAGCAAGTGGATAGGAACAACTGCCATCTTTATCATCATGGCTCAGGGCTTTCAAGTGTAAATACTGGAGGAAATGCAGCTGTTTCTTTGCACTCTGTAGCTTTAATCTTCCCCATTGTTCTTCTTCACAATTTCATATACTTGGAAAAGTGGAATAGTTTCAGCACCGATCTGAGAAGAGTTAATTCAGCCTCATTCAAAGAAAAGAGGGTTGCATCTGACAGTGAGATTTCCATCCCTGTCAAGCCTTGGTATCATGTCTGCCAATGTCCTGGATATTAATTTAAATGGAAAGATGCAGTTTATTTCCCCCTGGGCACCTTACCACAATCTCTGATTATTGCCTGACAGATAAATATGCATTAAAATGCATTTGTCAAGTCTGTACTTCACTTCACTCAAAACAGCTGGTAACCATAATAACTGAGCACCCATTTATAAATTTTTGCACATTTATTCCTAAGCATATATACACATACAGCCAATTCTTTATCTCCATACATTGCCTCTGTACACAAAATATATACATTCATTCCACTGCTTGTATTTACCTTTTTATTTGAGAAAATACAGAAGAAAAAGGAGGTCACATTTAGAGTTTGAAAAGGGAATGTTTCATAGAATTAGGAAATTCTCACATATGAAGTGCAAGTATGGAGCAAGGACAGGATCATATTCTTTCACCCTATCTTTTCATCCCCTTGTGTTTGTTATCCCCATCCAAATTCCAAACTTCACCTATGCTGAAGGAAAGGTGTATTTCACAGATATATTTTGTATCTACAAACTACTATTCTTATTAGGATTGGTCACACAGTCAGATATCGAGATTGAAACTGACATTTTTATCCACCTATTGAGTCCTCCCAAGGACCTGGGATAGGATGTTGTTGTTTGAGGATATTAAAGACATTGTCACAGAATGTAAGCTGTTCCAAGTAGAGGTGGCTTTTATAATTGACTGACGGTGATTTTGTCAATGCCAATGGTGTTCAAGTGGTGCTCAAGATGTTTTGGGATTGCACCAAGAGGCCTATCACTATTGATATTATCTTTGCTTTCTTTTGCCACAGTCATTCTACTTCTATTTGCAGGTCTTTACATTTTGTGATTTTCTTCAATTCTTTCTCTTCTATTTTGCTGTCTCCAGATATTACAACATCTAGTATCCAGATTTTTTTGGTCTTTCTTATCAACACTTGCTAAGTCTAGGATGTTGCTGTGTTGTTGTTGTTATATCCTTGAGTCAGCATTTGACACCTGGAAACTGCCTGGACTAGTACCTGCAGTTTTCTTGATAGGATTTTGGAAGTGGCCTTCTTTCAAGAGCTGAGGGAGAATAACTGGCCCAAAGTTACCTAGATGGCTTTCTAGCCTGGTGCCTTAATCATCACACCAATATGGCTCTACCACTATGATCCTTGCTTAACCATGATTCCCACTAATAACTGTATTAATCTCATGGATGTGAATAGATTAGATCTTCACTGCAACCCAGATGTTTTCTAATATTTCCCTCATGTCCCCTCACCCATGCACAGCCTGAGATGGTTTCATGGTTGAAAACAAGTGAGAAAATATAAGGCAGAACTGAGTTGTTTCAAGGGGACATATTTAATTGCCATCAAAGATGGCACTGTGAGACAGGGACAAATCTGATTCAGGAAAAGCCAGCCAACAGAAATAAAGAACAGAAAATCCTAATAAATTATGCCTCAGAGTTAAAAAATATCCCATTTTATTATTATTTTTTGTCTCTGAAACTGAAAAAGCTAAAAGAAAGCAAAAACAAACCCATAATTGTATGTTGGTTGTTCATTGCTAGAAAGTTCATCAACTTTTGTCAAAAGGAAGGGGATAGCTAAACAATACAGAGCTGATTTCATAACATGAATCAGAGGTATAGGGCAATTAATAACATACTCAGGCAAGATTGATGGCCATGAATAGAGGATCTGAAACTATAAAGGGTTAGTAATGTATAACCAGATTATTTACAAGAATGGAAGTATATTGAAAGGCAGTATAGTGTAGTGGTTAAAGGATTGGACTCTGACTGGGAGGTTCAAATCCATCCTTAACCATCGCAGCTTACTTGGTGTGTGCTTCTTGACAGCTAGATTTTTGTAAGGGATTTCTCATCAAGTTTACTGAAAGGGAAAAGGAATTTAGTAACAGAAATCTAAGCTACTGGAGGATTTTCACTTTCAAAGGTCATTTTCTCTCCCATCCTGCTAAGGTGGGAATTTTTCCAGCTTCTGAACTATAACCTATGTGTGGATTGGCAACAAGACTATTCTTTTGACTAATAAGAGAGGAATGTCCAGATGTCCAGGATCAGAATCGGAATTCTCAGGCTCTGGTCATTCCATTACACTAGACAACTTTGAACTAGACATTCTCTCCCAGCCTGACCTAGCTCACAGCCTTGTTGTTGTGGGGGGAAATGGAAGGAGGAAGTGCCCTGAGCTCCTAAAGTAAAAGTGGGATATAAATTTTATAAAAAAAGAAAGAATAAATGAGAAGTGTCACTTATTATTGATTATGGAAATATAGTGATCTCCATGGCATGAGAAGAGAGGTTGGAGAGTTGAAGGATGATATTTTATGATGTTTCACACACAGTAAGTATTCTCTTCTGAAGTTCTTAAGAGCAAAGATGTTAAAGGATTAAAGAAGACATATTTGTTGTTTAGATCTCTAAGTAATATTCCCCCTACCCTCATGCGTATGAAATACTTCATTAACCACTGAAACAGTTGCCATAAGGTATTGAGGCTGGTAATGCTATATTTTTTTTCAAAAAAGAGTAATAGATTAGGTAATTAGGGCTATATTTTAAGTCTGGGACTGGCAGACTGACCAGTAGTAGCAGATGGGATTATTTCTTTGTCCTGTGGCTTCAAATATATTTTTCCTAATGCAAATGTTTGGGGCCAATTTTAGAAATTGCATACTGGGAGCTGGTTTGATCTCTGTGAACTCTTAATATATTATTGCTGCACCTAGGAAGATATCATTCATGTATGTAGATTATTCACAGGTGTTCCACAACATTCATAAGATCACGTAAGAGAAGAGCAGAAATTTGTTAAAAAGAAGAGTGACCTTATACTACCAACAGAGAATAAGCTACATCTTTCAGTATTGGGCAAGAAATAAATCTGCTTCTTGCTTTTCATTAGCTTCTTCAGTGTGGTAGGTAATTTCACACAAGTATAGTAGAAATCTCCTTCTGGGCTCCATTTAGCTCTCCCTGTCTCAGTTATTCATTCTTCAACAGCGTATTCTCAATGGACTCAACCAATCTAAAGTTTCCCCAGAATTTCTGCCATTATTTCACCAAATATCAAATCATGTCTCTACAACCTCCCCCACTCTTACTTTCTCACAGTGTGCTGTTTCTTTCAGGGTTTTAAAACCTTATATTTTCAGAATACTGTCAGAAAGCTTAGTGAGTATGATTGTGTCCTAGGACAGAATTGATCCATAAAGGAGCCAGTGGTGTAGTAATTAAATACTGAGCTTGCCCTGGGGCAATCCAGATTCCCGTCTCACAGGATTGTTGTTGGGGGAAATGGGACAACAAACACTATAGTATACACTACTTTGAGTCCCAGAAGGAAAGGCAGTACTTGTGTGTGCATATGTGTGTACTAATAATAATAAAATTGACAAAATCACCATCAGTCAACTGCAAAAGGCAGCTTTACTTGAGACAGCTTACATCTTACAACAATATTTTAACATCATCAAAGAACAACATCTGCCTATTCCAGGTCCTTGGAAAGGACTCGATAGGTAGACAAAAATGCCAAATCCAGTCTAAAAATCTGGCGAACTGTGTGACAAACTGTAATAATAAAATAGGTGGACATGGAATGTCGCAAGTACACCAGACACTTGAAGAGGAAAAAGGGCACTGGAAGAATACCTGAAGGACAATGAGAAGAAGTACTAAAGCTAGTATACCAGGAGGGCTTACTGAATACTGGACAGATGAAACTGCCATACAAGAAAGCCCAAATGAAGAATAGAAAGGAGACGTGGCAAGACAAAACATTACATGTCAGTACAATAAGAAATTGAAGACAAAGCAGATAATAATAAGACCTGGCAATGGCTAAGAGCAGAAAAATTGAAGAAAGAGATAGAAGGGCTAATTTTGGCTGCACAAGACTAAGTGTTAAGAACAAATGCATACAAAACCAGAATTAATAAGACAACCACAGACAGCAAATGCTGCAAAGAAGCTGAAGAAACAGTGGACTACCTAGTTAGCTGCTGCAAGAAGATTGCATAAACTGATTACAAACAACGGCATGATAAAGTAGCAACAATGGTATATTGGAAGATCTGCAAGAAATATCATTTGTCTGCAAACAAGAACTGATGGGACCATAAAATAGAAAAAGTAATTGAAAATGAAGAAGCTAAATTGCTCTGGGACTTCAGAATTCAAACAGACAGGCATTTGCCACATAACATTCCAGACTTAACAACTATTGATAAGAAAGACAACATAGACTGGACAGTGGACATGGCAGAAACATCATGGAGACAGCAGAATAGAAGAGAAATAACTGGAGAAGATAACAAAATACGAAGAACTGCAAATAAAAATAGAATGACTATGGCAAAAAAAAGCAAAGGTGGTACCAATAGTAATAGGGACCTTGGATGCAGTCCCAAAACAACTGGAGCACCACTTGAACACCATCAACATTGACAAATTCACCATCAGTCAATTGCAAAAGGCAGCATTACTTGCAACAGTTTACATCCTACAATGATACCTTTAACAGCATCAAAGAACAGCATCTGCCTATCTCAGGTCCTTGGGAAGGATTTGATAGGTGGGCAAAAATGCCAAATCCAGTTTAAACATCTGGCTGACTGTGCAACAAATCATAATCATAGCAACAACAAATACTAGATTGGCTTCAGATCATATCGATGGCCCAGGCAGTGATGTTTCAAGGTCTCAGGAAAACATCAAGTAGCTGAGAGTCTCCAAACTGGAAATACTAGGAACCAAAATATGGATTTTTTTACATTCACATGTGGAGTTCTATCATGTAAACTTGCCTTTCAATGACATAATTCATTGGCCCACCTAATTCAGTACAGGTAGCCCTTGTTTAGCAATCACAATTGGGACCAGCAACTCAGTTAGTAAGTGAAGTAGCTGCTAAGTGAAACCAGAGCTTATGATCTTATTTCAGTTTATCATCTTACTTCATCTTCCCTTTGCTTTACAGACCTACAAAGGCAGTAAATGAAAGCAATGACTGCAGTGTTACTTTTTTATTACTGTTTTAAGTACAAAAGCTACCTGCCAAGGCAGTAGCAAAATGAGGACTACCTGTACTGTAAATAATACTGTTTACAGATGTTCTATTAAGTGCTTAGGAAGAAGTTTTTAGGACTTTCTATATGGAAAGCCCATACCCAGATAGTATCTTACCTATATAATTACTGATATGGAAGTAGAATCCTTACGCTATAATCTATGGCATTCCAAAAAATAAAATTAAGTTCAATATCCTAGTTTTTTTCTTCACAAAATACTTCCTTCTGGAAGTGAAAAGGCTATTAACTGCATGTAAATCTGCAGTTTTTACAAGTTTAAATCAGAATAAAATATTCCATCCATTAGAGAGAATGCGCTAAGGGAACTTTGGAAGCATCAGAGATTGAACCCACTGCATTGCATGACAAGCATTAAGAATGTAAATGTATGCAGAAGGAACATTATTTAACCAAATTTTACTTTGTTAAATATCTATTTTATAATCTTATTTGCAGAATTTAAATATGGGCTTTTTCAAACAACACTTGCAATTAAGAATGCTGTTGTAATTTTATTAAAAATTGATAAAAATGAAGTAGCAAGTTGTTCTTACTATCTCAGCCTTCACTAAAATATGATTTTAAAAAAATTGAGTTCAATAAAGAGCATTCAAGGTATACAAAAAAGGATGATTTTGAAAAGTTGCCCATCATGCTTACTGTGCAATAAATTCAGCTTTTAAAGTGCCCTTAAGCATTCGATAGGACCTTGGTGAGTTAATCTCCGGGATCTTTTGAACCCTCTTGCAAAAACTTCTCTACAGAAATAACCCATTTTCCTGTGATTCAGGACAATGATTTTCAAATTGTTTTCTTGCTCACTTCTAACACTTTTACACCTCAAAAGGTAATTTTGGGCAAAAAAATAAATAAAATCCCTCTCTACATTGCATATACAGTTGATATAATTGACGGAACAGGATTGTAACAAGACTTGACAGATTGCAGCTTACAACCATAATCTTGTTAGCCCATTGCATTACTTACTACGGAACCAGTGTCAGCAGCTAAGCAGCAAACATGCCGACATATCTGAGATTGCTAATAGGAAGGGGAGGTAGGGCTGCTTCACCCATTATCCCAAAGAAACAACAAGATAGGTATATGGAGCAGAGACTCCTGTGTGCCTTTCAGTTACTCCATGTGTCTTGTTGGAGACAATGGATCTTGGTTAAAAGGTTGTAATGGGTTCTAACCCTAGCTTTGTTCTAGTTTTCTTGCTTCCATGTGCAACCCCCTCTAACCTTATTGCCCAGCCAAAACCCCTTTGCACAAATTAGGAGGGTGGTAGCACCTTTTCAGACAAACCTTATTAAAATACACAAGCTTCATGCATTTTAATCACATCTCTGAGTATGTAAAGATACTACTACACTCCTCCTGATTTTTGCCTACCACAGACCAGCCTGGCTCTCTTCCTACAATAATCTATACAGTAACTTATTATGCATGGTGCTTTCAAACTGAGATGAAGAATGTAACTATAAGCCTCCCTACCAAAATCCCTAGGGTATGTTTTGTCATCCACTGAAAGGCACAGAGGAAGCCAGTGCAATTGCTTCATGCCTCTCTGCATGTCAAGGAAGGGGGTCTAAAAAGAAGAGAGGGTAAGCTAGGGAAGGGGAACAGGGTTTTGGCGTCATCCAGGGATGATTTTATTCCACCTACTAGGGAGATGCTCTGACATGCAGCCATGTGCACAATGTCATTAGGCTTGCGAGGCCATGCAAGCCTTTTAACTTCCCATCAAAAGGCTTCCACATCAAAAATAGTCTTGCACCACCTCCTGAATGATAAAATCACACTTCTGAATTAGTACAAGCTCTCTTTAGCTCCCTCCTGACTATCTGTAAACATGGCTAGGCTGGGAAGGAAGTCCTTCCAGAAAATGCTGGGTTTCAGATACTTTTGGTCTTGGAAATGAGGTAACTGACTTAAAATCTACTGGGCACCTTAAACTAAATATAGTTTTATACCAGGCAAGCCGAGGAAAACTCAAAATGCAACAAGCAGCATTTACAAATGGCAACTTGCCTTGGCAGCAACTATTTTGCAGACATGTTGAGATATTTTTCATAAGACTCCTTTGTCCAAATGAGGATTCAGACAAATCCATGCCCTTTGACCTGAAAATAGCTATATTAAATATTGCCAGCTGATCTTGGCTAATTTCAAAGAGCTAAGCAGGTTTGGACCTGGTGAGTCCTTGGTGGAAGAGAACCAGAAAATCCCAGGGCTGTAATGTAGACTGAAAAATCCCAAAAACATCCTGCAATATGACAACAATAACCAATTACACCCTTTCCTGGACCAGGAGTTCCTGCACTCGGTCACTCATGTCCTCATCATCTCAATCCTGGACTACTGTAATGTACTCTACATGGGGCTTCCCTCGAAGTGTATCCAGAGATTGCAGCTGGTGTAGAGTGCAGCTGCGCGGATGAATTTAGGGGCCAACAGATTGGCCCACATCACACCTTTGTTCCCTGAGCTGCACTGGTTACCAGTTTGCTTCCAGGTACAGTTCAAGGTGCTAACATTGACCTTCAAAGCCCTTCATGGCATGGGACCAGGCTATCTGAGGAACCGTGTCA
>JANHZU010006104.1:125311-140080 GCA_032468055.1 Acrochordus granulatus | reverse complement strand
GACCAGGCTATCTGAGGAACCATGTCACCCCGATGGGGAGTTCCCGGCCCACCAGAATCAGCAGAGGAGTCCTTCTCCGGTTCCCGTCGGTTAAGGAGTTTCGGCTGGCGGGGTCCAGGAGAAGAGCCTTCTCTGCTGTGGCTCCTGCCCTAGGGAACACCTTGCCCCTCGAGCTGAGGGCTGCCCCCTCCCTGCTGGCCTTCCGGAAGGGCCTTAAGACTTGGCTCTGCGAGATGGCCTGGGGCTCCAGGGGGAGGGGCTCATTATCAGCATGGAGGTGGCTGATAGATCCCTAGCCATCCTCACCCCCTTTTTTACATATGAAATATTTTTAGCCTACCTCTCCAGCCTGCCGGGTTTTTTATTTTGTTTTAATGGGTTGGTTTTAATGGGTTTATTTTATTTTAGTGCTTTTAATTGTATTGTTTTTATTGTTGTTAGCCGCTGAGAGTCTTCGGATTTCAGCAGCATACAAATTTAATAAATAAATAAATAAATTTCACATATTCTTGATGAGAAAACTACATGGACATGTCCAGACTCAACATTTTTACGACTGTGGATTCCGCATGGCAGGATGGCTGGAGGAGAAGGCTGCAAATATAGACCCAACATTATCCAGCGCACACTGTCCTTACATACATACAGTCATATTTGGTGAATTGCAGCAGAAACAAGGTCATATTTTTTACCACAAACCAATTCAGATTCTTCAACTTCTCTGTCTTTTTCAATTAACTGTCGTTTTTCATCTTGCCTAGAGGTACTAGTTAATCTTAATTGCATTTCATTCAAGCCAGCCAGCTAGATTCATAATCCATGATTTGAAATTGGGTGCTGGAGTAAGTCATGGTTAAGTGAACTTTGTACAGGTTCAGAGATAAAATAAATGTTTATAAGTTATCACATGTTGTTTCTCAGGACTACTCTGGAGGGAAAAAAGAATTAGTGTGTGCAAAATTGTATAGGGCCAAGGTTTATTCTTGGGGCCTATCAATCTTTAACCCAACGTTCATTGGATTCATTTCCCATAATGCTCAGCCAGCATGAGTCAAAGGGAGAAGGCTATCTTTACCTTTCCATTGAGAGCTGTCATCTTATACCGTATATTTGCCCATCACTAATTATAGAAACTAGGGAAGTGAGTTGTTTGAGAAGAACATTCAGACAACCTAACTTTGCAGAAAAATGAACAGTGCCACTACCTAATGGAAAATTATGAAAAATCATATTTTTTTGGATTAATTATTGTTCAAGGTTTTTTAAATGTACATATTTCATTGTTCCTTTTTATTCTTCCAAGATGGCTTATATAACCTGCTTTTATCAAACAATTAGTTCAAAACCTTAAAAAAATCAACCAAACAGAATTAAAATAGCAGGAAGCTTTTAAAAACTTACAATAAAAATGTTATGTTCCCCTAAAATCCAGTTTACGTTTCGATCTCTGTAAGAACTGGCGCTCAGTATATTTCTTGTCTCAGGATAATAATCCATGAAACTAATAAAGCAGACCATTGTCCATAAAAATTAGGCTATTTCAAGTTTGCAATTTTTAAAGTGCCAGAAGAATATTTGTGGGTTTTACCGAAACTCATTCACTCTTTCCCTTTAGAAATGTAATAGCAGAATAGAAGATTTCAACTACGAGGGTTCATGATGATTCCCTCTCCCTTTTTTAAGTGAATTATTACATTTCTATTTCACTTTTCAACGTCGGTCATAGAACAAGGATTAACGTTTTAGCTTCACAAGCCTAAAATGTAGATTGCAGTAAGAGATGGTGATTGAGTGAGAACTGTAATTCTTCTCCTTGATCCCAGTCTATTACTTGTAGCTATATGATACCCCCGTTGCCAACACTGAGGGAGCAGTGGCCAAGCAGTTAAGACACTGGGCTTGTCGGCCAGAAGTTTGGCAGTTCAAGACGCAAACACTGCCACATAATGGGGTGAACTCCTGTTACCTGCCCCAGCTCTTGCCAATCTAGCAGGTTGAAATCAAATAGATAAATAGGTGCCACCTTCAGTGGGAAGGTAACAGCATTCCATGCGCCTTGGCATATAGTCAGGCCGGCCACATGACATTGGAAGCATCTTCACACAAATGCTGGCTCCCTCAGTTGTGAATCAGGGATGAGCACCACCCCCTAGAGTTGGACATGACTGGGAAGGGGAAACCTTCACCTTTTACCTTTTTGCTGACGTTAGAGTCCCTTTTTATTAATGCTTAAAGTGCCAACACTAATTCAAACTGTAATATGTGGGTGGGTTGGTGAGTCCAGGTCCCCTAATGGTCTTTCTAATCTAATCCCTTTATTACAAGTGAACTCCAGAAAATAAAAGCTGTCGGGCACATTCCAAGCAGCAGAGCAAGCAGCAGCTCAGTTGCAAATTTCAGATGACACACTCATGACAGATAACTTCATTTTGTTTTTGTTTCTTTTCCAGCTGGGAGAAGGAAAATCAAGAGCTGTGGAATAATCGGGGCCCCAGTGACCAGTATAAGGTAGGTACAGGACTACCAATGAGCACCCCAGCATAAAAATGAAAAATAAATTCCAATATTTAATCCTGGTAAAACCTTGGCAGATATAAGGAGAAGCTGGGAATCAATGGTGTGAGGATTTAGAGCAGTGTTTCTCAACCTTGGTGGCTTGAAGATGTGTGAACTCTCAGAATTCTTGAAGCTGAAATCCACACAGCTTTAAGTTGCCCAGACTAAGGAACACTGATTTAGGGAGTGTGTTTTAAGGAAGAGTACTCATTGCCTCATATGAGTAATCTCATTGAGGTGAAGAAAGGGAAGTGTTGTTAATCCATACTATCTTCTTCCTAGTTATTTGCCATGTCTGTGGACTCAAAAGACCTGAAGAAGGATCGCCCAGACTGTTGAGAGCATCTCACTGAGTCATTTCTCTGCTCCTGCCATCTTAAAGGAAAGCTGCTGGACCTGCCATTGGCACAACCACACCTTCTGCCCCCTTGTCAGGCAGAATATGTCGGCCTTTCAAGGGTTCTTGATTCAGCTTCTGCTCGAGCCAAGATAACTTTGCAGCTGTTCTTCCCTGCCTCTGTAGTTTGCTGGTGTCAACTGCAAAAATCAACAGTCAGCATCCACAGCCCAATTCATCAGAATCAAAAGGGTACATTGACACATTCTATCTCTGGGAAATGCCCCTAAATACCAAGCTAACAATTTGTTTATAAAAAATTGTGGGGGAGGGAGAAACAAAGTAACACAAAGCACATTCCTTTTGGTCCCAATTGTGCAAACTTCTTGGTTCAGTGTTTTCCTTCCCTTCCTACAAAAATCCTTGACCTTGATGTGTGGCATTTCCTGTCTCCCACACTGTTTCACTATTCCCACAGAGATAGGACAGTCCCAATACCTAGATCAGTGATGATGAACCTTTTGGACTTGGTGTGCCAAAAATACAAGAAATGCCTAATTTGACTCAGTTGGTGTGTCAACCCGCCCCATGAACAAAGGAGAAACAGTTACTTACACGTTCATTTATTTAAAAAATATACAGTCCAATCATGGATGTTATCCCCAGATCTGCTGTGCACCGCTTACCTTCAGGGGGTATCCTCTTCCTCTTGACAGGACCCTGCAGCCAACTCAAGGCTGCTCTGGATCAGATGAGGCCTTTGTTCTTGAAGCAGCTTTGAAGAGTGCTCTTCTGCAGCCTCCAAAAACTGTGTGAAACCCTGTTCTCATGTGACTTTTTGTGCCTTCAAAGTCTGCCTGAGAGCACAGACCTCCCATGTGACTTCTGGAGGGTCTGGAAGCCACATGACAGCAACCCCATTCTCACGCGGCTTCCACAACCTCTGAAAATTGTGCAAGAATGGGGCATGCTTTTGAGAAGAGTTGTTGCCAGGTATTGGTAAATGCTGGTGTGTCATTTCACCTTTGGCATATGTGCCATAGGTGTGCCATCACTGACCTAGATTTTGGACCTAATAATGCCAGTTGAATCCTTTGAGAGAATACCATCCATCATTAATTTTGAAAGGAGTGATAGAGTTTAGTCTGCAAACAGAACCTATCTGGGCCTCATTAGTTGTCGGCCAGCATAATTTGTATCCTCAGCCATGAGTATCACTGAATCCAGAGTACTTATGCATTCTACTTTGCACACTACTAAGCTGTTTCAAAAAGAGTTGAAAGTGGTTTGCATCTGTTCACAGACATAAAGCCAGCCAGCTCGCTTTTGTCTCACACTCTTGTCTTACAGGCTCTCTGGGAAGGATTTAATAACAGAAAAACCTGTAAAACCATTTTCTTGGAAGCAACATGAGGTGTGGGCATGCAGATGATAACCACCCAGAGTAACTAGAAGTCATAATAAGAATGATGATGATGACTCTCTTTCAAATGTTTTCACCTCTAGGAAAATTATATCATCCTTACGGGGGTTTTGGGTTTGGCTCCAGTCGCAAAACACAAATACAGACCAGAGGTGGACCAGTGAATAGGCTGCAAGTAGCCCCGTTTGTTTATAACGGTTCGAAGTTACAATGGCAGTGAAAAAGGTGACTTAGGACCAGTCCTCACACTTACAACCATCGCAGCATCTCCACGGTCATGTGATCAAAATTCAGGCACTTGGCAGCTGGCATGTATTTACAATGGACACAGCAGCCGGGGTCATATGATTGCTATCTGAGACCTTCCCTGGTGCTTCCAACAAGCAAGGTTAATGGGGGAAGCTGCATTCGCTTAACCACCACGTGATGCAGTGATTTGCTTAATAGCTGTGGCAAAAAGGTTGCAAAATCAGGCACAACTTACTTAACTACTTTGCTTAACAACAGATATTCCAGTCCCGATTATGGTCGTAGGTCAAGGACTACCTGTACTGTGCAGATCCCAAAAGCTGCCCAAAGTTTAGCCCCAAGACCTTGCCCTCTCCCCCGCTCACTTCCTTGTCTCTGGGGCCTGCAGCAGTTGGGAACATGGTCACTTTCTCCTCTGCCATTCAGCAGATATGGTCTGTTAGGACAGGACCCAACCAAGGGTACCTGAAGTTAGATTGTTCCCTCTTTCTTTCTCCCTTAAAACAGCAGTTTTGATCCTCATTTTTTGGTGGAAACTGTACGCGTGGTTTGCCTCGCACGGTTTTGGTAAATGGACATTATGTACCAATTCTTTCAAAGCTGTTCTTTGCCCACTGGGTGTCGGAAACAGAGGCACGAAGCCTTCCCCCCCATCCCAGCCTTCCTCATGTGCAAAGCAAACAGCAGTTGTGAGAATGGGCTACTGGGATTAGAAAGATAGTATAATGTGGGAAGGTTGTCCAAAACAAACCTCTGGAGTTGCTGCTTCAGTCCCCACAGGACTCTGCCCCGACTGCAACTCTGTTAAAATAAAAGAACAGATAGCATCAGGGAACTCCATCCCTGACCTTCCACATTATTTTACTCTGCGCTCGAAGCAAAACTGGCAGGCTGGCTGGATTCTTCAGCTTCCTCCACTTCAAGATCTAGGAACATAAACGGAGCTCGGTGGCCCCGAGGCAAATCCTTCAGATTTCCCAATTCCAGCTTCAATCTTCAATGAAGGCACCAGCGTCTACATTCTAGGAAGCAGAACTATTTGGGGATTGCAAACATAACCTGCATTTGGGGGGGAACAGCGGCGGCGGCACCAGGTGCTCTCTTAGGGACACAGTATCGCAGCAGGTTGCGTCCGCAGAACTGCCAGATCTGGCCTGCAAAAATCTGGATGACTGCCGGAAGGCAGCAAAGAGGATTCTGCCTCGCTCTCACCTGTGGCTGTGGTCTCTCGGGCTGAAAGCAAGCCGGAAGATGGGGATGGGGAATACCAACCATCTGACAGGTCTGCAGAGAGAGGTTGATGGCTTCTGCGCCTGTGGTTCCACTCCTGTATGTTGCAACACTCGAGGCCAATCCCTAAATTCCTCTACAGTGTGCATTTCTTTTAAAAACTGAAGGGCTGGCCAGAAGCCTCCTTGCCTGTGGGGCCCATGATGGCTCCCACTCTTTTCTTCGCTATCTTTAGACCACAGTCAAGAAGCATTCGGCAGTTCTTTGATGGGGCTGGCTGGCTTCCCGAAGTTAAGCAGGGTCAGACTGGTTGTGGGTAGTTGGATAGGAGACCACCAGGAAATCTTTCAAAGAAGACAAACATCAGAGAAGAAGACACTTCAGTCTTACTGCCCAGACAATATGTACAGCCACCAGGAGTTGAGCTCCACTGAAGGAAGTCTCTGCCTTTTATCTTCCTCCACCTGTCAGCCCTCAGTTCAACTCAGGCTTTCTTTCAAGGATTTCCTTTACTTCTGTAGTATTGCAGGACATGAAGTGAACAGGAATTACAGTTCCAGTAAGCTAAAACTGCAGTGTTTTTATCCTCTCCTTTGCCAAATCCTTTCATGCCTTGTGTCATACCTTTCCTCTCACATCAAGACAATTCCCTTGCAGAGAAAAAGAAAGGACATCTCTGCCCCTACAGAGGAAAAATTATTTAAATCTGGTGAGACTCACAACTGAATCCCCAGTCAACCTAAATGTTGTGAATATACACCTAAGCAAATCTGATCTGAATCTATGCTTGAGGCTCAGCTGCAGCTTGTCTAGCCACAATTAGTGCAACAAGCCAGGGTTGATGTCTAAGCTATATACGTAATTACTACATTACAGCTTCCCATAATGTATAACCGCTTCATAATCACTCCACAAACCTGTAATGTATCAAATGCCTTGATGTGCCATTTTCATGCTAAAGGCTACCAGGTCCCAACATATAATCCTGGGCTTTCTTTTTAACGACGTTACTATTCTCCAGCTCATTGTTCATTCTGGTTCCTACTTTTTGGAACAGGCTTTGATCCTTAGTAAAGAGGAAAAAGAGAACCAATTTGGCCGAGCAGGTCAGGCACCAAGCTAGAAGCTGGGGTCGGTGAATCTAACCCTGTCTTCGGTACAACACCAACTGGGGGACCTTAGGCCAGTCATTCTCTCAGCCCTAGGAAGCAGGCAATGGCAAACCCCTTCCAAAGTCTTGCCAAGAAAACTGCAAGGACCAGTCCAAGCAGTTGCGTGAAGAAAGAAACCGCCATGCCTGTATGAGCAATTCTTTAAACCGCGATAAACAAAGGCGTGATTCCCACCTGGCAGCTTTGTAGGGCTGGGAATCAATCTTATAGGTAGATACAGTGTAAATCAGCTTTATAAAGATAATGGTAGAATGTAAGCTAAGGACGCGGCTTGATTAGTACTCCCATTTTACAGTTACGACAACTGATGGTCCTTCGTCTAAAAACAGGACACATTTCCTCTAATTGTCTGTTGGCTCTGAAAGCAAGGAGGAGGGGAGCGGTGGATGACCCATCATCTAACAAGTTTGCAGAGGAAAAGTGGCACGTGTTGTCCCCTGCTCTTCCCTTAAATCTGTAGTTTCCTGCCACCCTATAGAAACAGATGAAAGTTCTGCTTGGACTCCGGCGAGAAATGCAGCATTCGCTATTATTCGCGATTGCCCTCCCACTCCATCCCCCCAACTAAGCCACGCACGCCAGAAGCAAAATCCAATCGAGTTGAACAAATCCAATTTGCAGTAGCAGCTAATAGAGTTTGTTGCTGTTTAAGCGATGGCAGCATCAGAAAGGCTCTGAAAAGCATCTAGGCCTCAGGCCAAGCAGAGAAAGAATGAAGTTGGATACTGAACCATCCGCACATGTGGAGCTGGCCAAGCTGTGCTTGATTTTTTTTTTCTTAGCATTTGACTGGGCTCCAAAAAAAATGAGGACACAAAATCTACCAGGAAAACTATACAATTACATCTCTAAGCAGTCCAAGGTTGACTGAGGTTAAGCAAAGGCGAAGAGAAAGATTTAAATGCCACTAGGTTCACATGCCTGGGGGCAGCCCCCATCTCTGTTTCCCCCAATCTGTCTCACTCATTACTTTCCCTCTTTTTCCTAAAGGCAACATGTCAGTTGTGGATCATAAATGCAACTCAACTTCTTTCTTGGAGCTCTTCCCCCTCTGGCCTATTCGTCTTCTGTATGATGGGAACAAGTCAAAAATTCTGTTGCACCTCTTAGAAAGCAAACGCGATGGGTGCAAGGTGAAAGGTTGAACAAGCTTCTGTATGTCCAGGACAGTAAGACCCTGATTTGCTGGGGGGTACCTCTGGGTATAATGGCAAAAGAACTGCTCTGTGGTTATGTGTATATATGCATCTTTGCAACAAGACAATAAAATGTAAACAGCTTATCAAAGAATGTCCTGCACTTCAGTGCAAAGGTGGAGAATAGATCTGTTTTTACTCCACCTGCTCTAGTATTTCTATAGCTAAGTTCGTACAAAATGTAAACTCATGGGTAACTGAACCATGTTACTGAATGAACACAATTCCTTAGATTTGCACAGTCATCGTTAGGTAACCACACTGAGCCACAAGCAAAGCAACTACACTTAGATCCTCTTAACAGGAGCTGGAAGATGCATTACTAACCACTCTTGAAGGACACTTCCTCACCGTCTAGGCCCCTTCTCATCCTCAATTCATAGTCAGGATCAGCTATTTGATCCTCCATAAACTGGTGTTTTGTACCTTTTCCCAATACAGGTGTCACAAGGTTCATTTATGTAAGTAAGTCCTCACTTACTGACTGCCTCATGCAGCAACCGTTCAAAGTTATGATGGTGCAAATAAAAATCATGTGGTGACCAGCCCTTGCATTTATGATCATTGCAGCATTCTGCGGACACCTGATTGCCATTCACGTATTTCATAACTGGCATGCATTTTCGCTTGTGACAAGCAGAGTTAATACTGTACAATGTGGAAGGTAGAAGTAAAATCATAAGTCATGCTCACTTGATTTTTTGCTTAGTGACCACACTGCTTCACTTAATGACCAAAGTGGTAGTCAGATTGAAAATCCAGTTATGGCCACATGATTTTCCACCTTGTGATCACATTGCTTAGCAATTGAATTGCCGGTCCTAATTCCGGTTGCTAGGCAAGGACTATCTGTAGATAACAATGTGAAAGGTTGAACAAGCTTCTATATGTCCAGGACAGTAGATCGGGAGTTATCCAACTATTGTTGCTTCAACTTAATAAGAGCAGGTTTTATATTATTTCAATAGCTGGGCAATGCTACGAAGATGTTATAAGCCACTAGTGAGAAAATGAATTAAATGACTTGTGATGCTTCAGCAGTGACTGTGGTGATAACTCCCATAACTATCCCACTTTCAGCTGCTGCAAGCCCATTTTTCTCCTTGAGATGTTGGTAACTTGTCTCCATGGCTCTTTTGGCTCAGGCACTGAGCAAAGTAGAATGGGGGTTTTCCGAAGCAAATCAAAGTATGAGAGGCAAAGCAAGACAAAGGGAATGATGAGAGAGGAAGAACCTGAGAGAGGCAGGCTGCTGAGAACTTCCCAATAAAGCAAGTGAGGCAGAAACCCCCACTGCACCCCCTGCTTTCATTCCAGGCAACAGGTTCTGATGGATAGCTAAACCAATAGGTCTAGCCATCTGTCAAAACCTGCCTTCTTCCAGCCCAAGGCCATAAGCCCAAAGCCAACTAACACTTCTTTTTCAGCTTAGCAAGTGGAACTGGGAACAGGGGTAGGAGGGAAAATGCTTGCAGCCACAATCACTGTTTTTTTTTTTAAAAAATCTTGTCCTATATTAATCTGTCAGGAAAAGCACCACTTGTTCCTTTGTTAATGAGGCAGAGTAAAGGTCAGTTGTAGGAACAGAGCAAATTTACCCTGTTATACTTTGTGCCACTTGCAGGGTGGAAGAAATTGGAATGGACTCACATTCTGGCCTCACCAATACTGGCCCTCATCTGAAAAACTGCAGGTCCAAATTAAGTAAATTGTCTACTTCCAGGACAAAGGAGGCACTTTCATTTACACATTAAGAAAATAAACCAGTATATCATCCTCCTCTACAGCAATTCATTTCATTTTCAACAACAATGTCCAGGTATGGAAAAATATAATTCAACAATTGTAGAGAGTCTTTTATCCTCTTTAAGGCTGCTAAATACTAATAAAGACTGTACATACATTCTTTAGGTGCTAATCCTTAGGTAGCCACACCCACCCTGCCCAGGCACAACAGAAAATTTTAGCAGGCTTGGAAAAAACTGCAAAAGAATGTTTGTTGTTGTTGTTCAGCCGCCAAATTGTGTCCGACTCCACGCAGAGCCTCCCTGTCCTCCACTATCTCTGGAGTTTGCTCAAATTCATGTTCATTGTGTCAATGATGCTATCTAACCATCTCATCCTCTGCTGTCCCCTTCTCCTTTTGCCTTCAATCTTGCCCAGCATCACGGTCTTTTCTAATGTGTCCTCTCTTCACATTAGGTAGCTGAAGTATTTAAGCTTCAGATTCAGTATCTGTCCTTCCAGTCAACAGTCAGGGTTGATTTCCTTTAAGATTAACTGGTTTGATCTCCTTGCAGTCCAAGAGACTCTCAAGAGTCTTCTCCAGCAACACAATTCAAAGGAATCAATTTTTCAACGCTCAGCCTTCCTTCTGGTCCACCTCTCGCAGCCACACATTATTACTGCGAAAACCACTGTGGAGATGTACATGAAAAATTGTACAGGAGGAAATGGAATAAGGTAGCAGTGTCATAAAAGAGTGGTTGACTGGCTGGATGGCTGGAGCTCTGAATAACATGACTCCACTTTTCAACTTTTTGTTGCAGTTTTGTGATGAGTTTTCATTAAGAAAATGATATATCACATAGAGTTCAGTTCCTTCATTTCCAAATCCACCAATTGTTCTAGACTTCTCAGTTGCTTTTAAAAAAATGAAAACTACTGAGCCAAAAGGAGAGACAAAAGGAACAGGAGATCTGAAATCCCCTTTACTGTTATCAAACCATTATTGTAATAAGGAGGTTCTCCAGATGGCAACCTAGAAGTCTTATGAAATGCAATTCATTATGATCATATGGACAGTGATCTATACCTTCTGATTCTAAAACTTTGCTTTCCCGTTTGTGTTTCATATAGTTTTGCTCAAGAACCAGGATATTTGCTAGGCCTTCTAACCAATTCTAAATTGCCAGTTAAGATAAGCATAGTTATGAACTACATTTCCTGGATCTGCAAAAAAAAATGCCACCATGGTAAACTGAATTAAAAGCAAGTTTTGTAACCCTGTTAGGTGTTAGGTTAAAGTAGAGAAACTTAACAGTATCTTAGTTGGCTCTACGATTAGCTCAGTGCCTGTCGCTACATTTTATGTACTACATCTATCTCCATGGTATCCTGACCATCTCTCCTGGCTTGCTAGGATTTTCAGAAGGTGCCCAAGTTGCATAACTC
The DNA here is from genome assembly GCA_032468055.1 of Acrochordus granulatus. Classification (NCBI taxonomy): domain Eukaryota; kingdom Metazoa; phylum Chordata; class Lepidosauria; order Squamata; family Acrochordidae; genus Acrochordus; species Acrochordus granulatus. The sequence continues at coordinate 128,743 of JANHZU010006104.1, read as the reverse complement.
TTTTAGTTCTTTGCAATGCATTATGCTGGTGTAGCTATGCAACCTGTCCCGCCTCCAAAAGATATCAGTTTAATCTTTACTGAGTTGGCAATAAATGGATCTTCATCAAGGCATAAACAATATTAAGCATATTCTTGTTTACTTGATTTGTTGATTGGAAATGGATCATATCAGTGCTGATGGTAAGCAGTGATGGAGCAGAATGGGAGTCTCATGTTCTGCAGGTCTGGGATTTTTTTCAGAGTGGGAGTGATTATATCATGTCAATGTCCCAAGGTCCTTGACAGTCTTGTTCTGGCAAGCAAAAGGGGTGATAACAAGACTTTCAAGTTTGATGCTGTGTCTGACAGGTTAACACAGAAGAAGTCAGAGAATGAGAAAAATAAAAAAACTAAACTGAATACTCCTTTTCTTTAAAAGGGTTTTTATACCATGCTAGCCATTTAAATGTTAACACTTCTTTGCAAGATTGTTTGCATTTCTAATTAAAAACTAAAGGTTGCATTTCAGCTGGCTGAAGCTCTTTTTGTTAAAGCTCAGTGGGATTTACAGGTTAAACCTAAGAAATCAAAAGTAATCGCCACGGAGTTCAAAGAGATGGAATCAGCGGTTGTTTGTTTTGGATAGCTGTGTTGAATAAGGGATCAATATTACTTCTTTGTTTTTGTGCTTGAGAGTGTACGTGTGTTTTCAATTTCCTGGGGGCTTGAATAAGGATTGAGGCTGTCTTGATGAGCTCTTGCAGTGTCAAATTGACCATTACACAGATAATGAATTTCTGAAAGTTGTGGGTGGGGGCTCTGCCCTCATGTCATTGAGGATTGGAGCAGAGATAGTATGATGGAGGTCAGGTTTATGTTACATATATATCAGCCACAGTCTTCCATTTCTTTAATACTTTTGATACTGAATGGCTGAGAAAGCAAGATATTCATATGTACCTTCCGCCTAATGGCTTAAAGCTCAATCTTTACTATTTGAGTATCCCTAGCTCAGGAGTGTCCAACCTTGGCAACTTTAAGGTGTGTAGATTTCAACTCCCAGAATTCTTCAGCCAGCATAGAGTCGAAGTCTATACATCTTGAAATTGCCAAGGTTGGACACCCCTGCCTTAGCTGTTATGGGACTTAATACAAGTTGAAATACAGAGAAATAAATATTTCCATTTCCTCATCCTCATCCACTGTTACTGATTTACACTCAACCAGTGATAGCTATCATACCATGCAAGTCTGCAGAAAATCCTGATCTTCGGTGAATTTGAAATGACCTGCATCTGCATTATGAAACAGGTGGCCTACTTTTCTGCAAGAGAAAGCAGACAGTCACATGCATTCAAGATGTACGCGACATAGGCAAAGTCAGCTTCACAGGTACAAATATCAAGACATATTGTAACATAAATCGGATGGTAATGATTAACAGCAGATTATAAAGCCACTGACTTTTATTTGTGTATAAGGAGGAAGACATTTCACCTCTGGAAGCAGAAGCTCCATTCTAAGGTTATAGATGAGAAATGATCTAGTATTATTTGGCCTCTTTTTTTCTTGGAAAAACAACATTGAAAGAATCTAAGGCAATGAAGAAATGGTTTGCAGGACAGTAAATTGCAAAGTAGCTGACTGTATTTTATTCTGTATATCGTACCAAATCTGTCTGCATTGTCAGCTCGATAGTTCAATGTATCATGCCAATCCACACAACTGGATTAAGTCATGGTTCAATTAATCATGGTCAAAATATATTCTCAAAATATTCTGTGTGATTACCTTATACAATGAGCAAATGAGAACTCTTTGGAACACAAGTAGAATTAATATTGCATCAGGATCACAGGGATATTCTGCTAGCATGTACAACCTTATAGGGGTCATTGGCTTATGACAGTTTTCCGCAACCCAGTGTCCTCCAGAAGTGTTGGACTATAATTGCCAGCATGACCATTCAGCCATGACAAATCCACAGCACTTGGATGCATTCAGCATCATGTGATTAGAAGCACTGCAAAAAAAAAAAAGCTTAATATCAAAATACATGATCAAAAACAGCTGTGGGAGAAGAAACAGAACATCTGGAAGTGGAAACTAGAGCTATTTAGCTAAGGCACCAGTTGTCATCAGCAACAGTAATTAATCTTCAGGGATAAGCTCCCAGGGCATGCAGAGAGGAGGAGGGAATAGAATTTCCTGTAACATGCAGCTTTCCAGTGATTTAGGAACCTCCTCTATAAAGCTATATTTGAATGAAGTTGTCTGATTTATTAATAAGAGGGAAATAGTATGCTCCCAGAACAAGGGGAAAATGGATAATATCAAAGGGAGTATTTACCCTTCAAAACTATTGATCTAAAAGTTGAAGAATGGGAACCTCTTTCAGCACATTCTCCCAGCTACGTGGCTCAAATTACGTCACATGAAATTCCAAATATTATATATATACAAATGTTGGTGTCCAGTGGGGGAAGGGAGCAAGACACAGAAATGTTCCCCTGGAAGCTGTGCCTTGAAGCTCATTGTGCCTGAAATGGTCCCTTTAGGGTAGCAGCATTAGCATCACCCTGACCCTTTCATTCTGTTGCTGTATCCTCAAGGACAAAATGCACTTTTTTTCATGGAATTCTGCCACAGCCACTGTCTTCTTCCCATGATTATCACATCAGCTTCAACCTCAACTTACTCCTCCAAATACAATGAAAAAAGGTATCCAATAGGTGGGTTATTTTGTGCATATATATGCTTCTGCAATGAAGAGGGGGGTTATCCTGACAAATAAAGCACTTAGGATTAGTCACGTATGCCCCACTTAAAAACTGCATGCATTGGGATTTGAGGAACTTCTACAGTTCTCCTTTATGAGTATTATTCTGGTAATTTTCCAGTTCAGTCTACAAGTTGTCCACACCAATGGACTTTTCTTGTACCACAGCTGTGCCAGGTTGATGCTGTCCAGATGTTAATTACATTGGGTAGCAATTCTGATAAATGCAATAAACACTTCAGGGAAAAACACCAGACTGATGAAGGCTGATTGATTAGGTAGCAACCTGACAGTGTCCATGCTGCCATTTGCAAGTTGATGTTCAGCACTGAGTAAGCAAAAGCCTACTCCATGGCTGCACTTTATTAGGGGTTTATGCAGTGGATTTCTACTTTTAATCATCCTTTCTGCCTGGTTGTGATGGAGCTCAATGGATTAGTTCCCTTGCAAAGCTCTACATGACTTCTTTGTGGTAACTAGCTTTTTCAGAGGAACTCCTTTGGGATGTTACCCTGCTTCTAAATAGGGGGCTGAGGCCAACTTCTCCACTCCACATGACTCTTTTGCAATTTTGGAGGGACTTCTCTGTTGCACTGCTGGTCTCTAGTGGTGCCTTGAAATCTACCATGACCAAATGAGGAGGAGGAGGAGGAAATATAGATGCATTGACCA
>JANHZU010006104.1:100949-117982 GCA_032468055.1 Acrochordus granulatus | reverse complement strand
GTAAAGCCTTGAAAACTAAACTGGGTATAAAAATGTTCAAAAATTGCCATCTAGGTGTACCTTCAGCTTTGTAATGCAAAAAAAAAAGACTCAAACATATTGGAAATCTGTTCAAAAACTGTGTGCCAATTTTCTAGATGGAAGATGATTCAAGAGCACAGCAATATGTGTGCAATCTTGTATACTAATAGGCAAAATCAACATAGTTCTGCAAATAGAGTAACTTAAGCATGTCATGGTGATTAAGCGATTAAGATGCTGGGCATGTCAGCCAGAAGGTCGGCAGCTAGAGCTCAGGACCCAAGCACCACCGCGTAATGGAGCGAACTCCTATTGTCTGCCTAGCATCTGCCAACCTAGCAGTTCTAAAGCATGTAAAAATGTAAATTGATAAATAGGTCCCACCTTCGGTGAGAAGGTAACAGCATCCATGTGCCTTGGTGTATTGTCGTGCCAGCTACATGACCACAGAAGGTCTTAGGACAACACTGGCTCTTCGGCTATGAAATGAAAATGTGCACTGTCCCCTAGAGTTAGCCATGACTGGCAGGGGAAACCTTTACATTTTAAACATGTCATAAATGCATATAAATAACTTTTATGCATATAAAAGTTAATCTGTCCTTGTGCCCTCATAGATAGATTTGTTAAAGTTGGCCTGAGTGATGGATGTGGGTCCTCAAGAATTAATTGCTTAAAAAACATATACACACTACCATGTTACAAAGAATGTAACATGCATACTTTGTACATATTCGTATACCCTGCAGGTTTTGGGAATTTTTTTGTTATTGTTGTTGCCAGTTTTCTTTTTTATAGCTTTGTGTATTGTTCAGTTTTCTTTCTTTTTTGTTGTAAAAATACATATTGTTAATACATATTTTTTAAAAAACAATGTATTATGCATGCACATGCCCTCTCTCTCTGTGTGAATGTATTTCTGATTGTGACAAAGCCTTTTTCCTTGCTTAACTAAAAGATTCCTTCCCCAGTATTATTCTGTTGCTGAATTGTTTGTGGCATACATCTCAAGAAAAGCATGTTTTGTTCCTTGAAGAAGAAAAGAGGAGGTGCTGTATTTCTGCATTCCCAAAATGTCATGCATGGGATGTGTTTTCTGCAGAGGCAATTGAAGCCCTGGCTACTTGGCAAGGAGCCAGCTGTCAACTGTGTTTTTATCATGCAAAGAGATGCCAGTGGGAGAGGAAACATGGTCAGAATGCTTGGGGATACATCACTGGGGCATTAGACAGCCATCAAATCATAAGATCTAGGAAAACGGAGACCTCACAGCCTACAATACGTCCATGTAAGAATATTTTATCCCCCCTTATCATATTCAGCATCAGTAGTACAGTTCTTCTATTACAAGTTTCTAGGCTCTATAAGACTTAAAATGGGCAGCTAACACCAGCACCATTATTAAGAAGGCACATCAGAGAATGTCCTTCCTATGTCAGCCTTCCTATTCTGTCCTTCCTATGTTCAACCTGCCTCAAGAGCTGCTGATGCAGATCTACAGAGGGATCACTGAGTCTGTCCTTTGCACATCTATCACTGTCTGGTTCAATGCAGCAACCCTGCAGGACTGGCACAGACTCCAACATATAGTCAAGACCGCAGAAAGAATAATTGCAACTGGTCTGCCCTTAATTAGAATTCTCTGCCCTGTATAATCAGAGGGTCAAGAAAAGGGCAGACCCCTCTCACCCTGGACACAACTTGTCTGAACCTCTTCCCTCTGATAGGCACCAAGGGTACTGCATACCAAAACTACCAGAAGAACAGCTTCCCCACCCCATGCCATCATTCAAATGAATACTTGACTAATGCTATATGATCATGCATGATAGATAGGAGGGCAGAGAATTCTAATTAACCCAGAAATTCTATTTAATGCATCTACATACCTATTAATTTTACACTTTATAATACTTCCTTTCTATTGACTGCACACTTACCAAATAACTAACAATGTTACGTATTATCTTATACTGTTGTTTATTGATGTTGCATGTATACTTATGCTGCTGTACCAGAATCAAATTGTTTGTGTGTTTAATCATGCTTGGCCAATAAAGCATCTGAGTATTGTATGTGTCTTTTATTTTATAAAAATAATAAAGGTGAGATACAAATAATAAAAATATTTTTCCTGCATGCAATTTCACTTATTGGCTAATCAACAATGCACCATCCCTTTCCAACCACACACTGAACTCCAAAGATCACCTCTCCTGATTAACTCTGGCATAAGTTTACAAAAAGCCCCAGCTGGCTATTCCTGCTAATGCTGATGACTTGGATCTGGTAAAATTTGGGTTGCTTGCTCAAGAGGCTATGCACAGGCAATACAATGCTTATTATTTCTCCCAAGTAATTCACACTTCTCATATTGGAAATGGCAAAGAAACTATAGAACTTATAAACCTAGAAGATACAAATAAGTCAAATGAAGTAAAATGATGTATCACATCAGACCTTGTGTATCTGCCTCAACACTGTATATATTGATATCAGCTGCTCTCTACAGGTTCAGACAGGAATCTATCCTGACATTATCTAGAAATACCACAGTATGGACACAGAATTTTTGAATGCAAAATACATTAACTGTCACAGAGCTATAGTCCTTGGTGCAAATGTTAAAAAGGGGAATATTATGACTCTTTAGATATTGTTAGATTATAGCTTTCAAAATCCCTGATCCCTGGCTGAGGAACATATATTTTCTGCCTGTATATGCACATGCCCACCAGTATCATGCTTACCTTGCACCACGCAGGGTCTTGTGAGTGGTGCTAGTCACCACATCAGCATAGTCAAAGGGTGATGGGATGACTTTGGCTGCCACCAGACCGCTGATGTGAGCCATGTCAGCAAGCAGGTAAGCCTTCACTTCTTCACATACCTGACAAAAAGGGATAGATGAGAACAGGTAAGCTCATGCCACTTTGCCATTCATTCAGTTTAACTTTTGACCTCCCAATCAACTAAGGCATACCTTCTTGATGCGGGCATAGTCAATAAGACGGGCATAAGCACTGGTGCCAGCAATGATGAGACGCGGGCGGAACAGTCGGGCAGTTAACTCAAGTTGGTCATAATCAATGAGTCCTGTTGATGGCTGGGCAATGGAGAGAGAAACAGATCAATACTAACTTCTCCAAATACTGGTAACATTAGTATGAATACTCATGCAGACCAGCATACAGAAACACATTATCTCTAGAAGCTTGCATCAAATCCAGTCAAGACAGCAGAGGGGTTACTAGCCATCACGTCCCAGCTTCTGTGGTTATAGCTGGCTGACACTGCCAACAATCAGTTTCCTGGTTCTCTAAAAGGGACTCAAAAGAACTGCAAGATCCAAACAAGGGCATCCACAGAGCACCCATCTGGAATTAACACTGAGTCCCTTTTAAACAAGTAGTTTTATTGGCTGCCACTGTTAGAAACACTGTTCTTTCTCCTTCAGTTCTGGCAAGAAGGATCCTCAACCTTAAGCCTGTTTGTTTAGCTTGATGGTAGAAAACAAGCTACTGGGTGTGAGAATGACAGATAAGATCCTTAGAATCAGCATTCCTCAACTAGGCATCATTAGATGCATAAGACTGCACATTCCAAAGTGCAAATTTTATAAACCATCTGAAGTGTTGCAAAATGGATCTACATTTAACAAACACATAAACATATAATAAAGGGCACTAGTTGGGGAGGTGATTCTATACTTTTGTTAAAAGCAAAATAAAAGCCAGGCATCAAGGGTAGATTCAACCATCCAAATGTAAAATTCACTACTTCGCCCAGAAAAAAACTTGAAAACTTAAACTATAACACAATGTAAGACTCTTAAGTTGGGAAGGTTATTCTACATGTTTGCAAAAACAGATGTTGAGAGCCACTCATGAAGGTTGGATGAAGACATCCAAGTGTAAAAAGCTCTACTTTGTTCAAAAGAGTGATCTTCTGGCACAGCATAACCAAGAAGAGAGACATCAAAGCTACTAAGTCTGAAGTGGTGATTCAGTACCAGTTTGTTGCTTAAATGAATGGATAAATTGGTGCTCATGAATGGAAATTCTGCAAGTTAAGCATATCTGTTCAGTTTTTATTTTCTTCACAACTTAATCTGCACAGCTTAGTAATATCTGTAATTTATTCTAATTTCTGTCAGCCCCAGGGAGGGACAACAAGTCCATATTTGCTGAAACTCTTCCAACTACTCTTCAAGTACTAGAAAATTTATTCAGCCACAGCTCTGATTTCAGAAAACACTTCTCACATGCTTGCAAGAATTTGGCAGCCCAGAAGCTGGACTGTGTACTTTTGTTGTCATTTCAATCATAATAAAAACCTAGCTTTTTCAGAAGATCAGTTTGATCTTCATCCCCAACTTCTGCATATATCCAGAATCACAGCATGCACCAAAGTTTGATCAGGGGCTCTTTAGCACACCATTCTAGAGTTGCATTTTCAGCCTAATATCCAAAGCAGAAAAGGAAGTCAGGGCCATGTAAACATTTTGAACTCCTGTTTACTCACATTGAGTTTGTAAGGCATAGATTCAAAGAAGATGGATGTAGCAGAAATACGCTTGACATCAGACATGTACCCATGAGTCAGACTGCCAAGAAGGAAGACATTTGTCAGAACAAAGCTTAAACCTCAATCATAACACAACTCAGGTCAAGAAGCTAAGGAAAGAAATATGTCTAATGGGGCCATAAAGTAGCTTGGCACTTTCCCCTCAAGTAGAAAGGCTACCATAAGATTAGGGAGCATGAAATGAGGTATAGATTATGGGGGACACAAGGAATAGCAGTCCCCAGAGAGAGAACAGCAGATCCTCTTCAACATCACCTATGACCAGAGGAGATGCCAGAAACTTCTACGGGCCAAAACTGAAGAAAACATGGCCATGACATACTCCTTGTAAACTCTGTTCTATGAGTTTCATGTATTTCTGGTCAAAAAAGGGTACTCCAAAAATGCTACTTATGAATCATTTTGGGTTCTCTCCCTGTCTCTTCCAGCATCTTCCTTCTAGGCATCTGTCAATCCTTCAAGTCCTCCTCCTCCCCTCCATTATCCCAACCACAGCAGCCCAATCTTCCCTTTCTCCCCCTTCTGATATGCCACCAGACTGCAACACCTCTGGGACTTTTCTCCCCAAGTTTTACTCCCCAACCCACACACATACTGGCCCCCGTCAGGCAAATCCAGGCCCATGAGACGCTCATGTGGCTGCAGCAAGGCTGTGTAGGCAGCAAAATTGGCTGGGGACCCAGAATAAGGCTGGACATTCACCCCCCAGCGCTCAGGATCCAGATCGAAAGCTTCAAGAGCACGGCGTTCACAGAGCAGCTCAATGCGGTCTACCACCTCGGAACCACCATAATACCTGCATCAGGGTATCAATAGCCACAAAGGAAATGTTACAACAGAAAAGGTGATACTGTCACCATAATCTCTGAAACAGACAAAAACTAGAAGAAAATCTTACCTATCTCTTCCATGCCACCACAAGGTACAGAGAACATTATCTTGGCAACCATTCCCTAACAAAGCCTTTTGGCCATCTCTTTTTTGCACATAAGTCTATGCACCTGCTTCATCATTACCATTATTTCCCTCTGGTTTCCAAAATATAGTTATGATTCTTATTTCCACCATCAGGACCAGAGGTCAGTTTTAGAGCCAACATATCACTGCATCAGCCTTGTAATGGACTTAAGCAAAATGTCTGAGGCCTCTTTTGAAGACCAGCCATTTCATGTGGCTGACAAATGCCAGGCATGTAGGAAGGATTCAGTGGGGTCCCTTCACCCTAACTCCAGATAATCCAAGAGAACAGAAAATGGGGCTTCCTTCTCCTGATAGATGAATGAACATGTGAGTATATATGTCTGTATCTGGATATATTCATATATGAACCTTATCCTTAATTTTCCAGAGCTCTTTGCTGTTTTAGCATCCTTTTAACCACATCTGTTCCCCACATTTTTCAATACGATTAATCTAAAAAAACAGTGCACTTTAATTTTCAGTGGTTTTGCAATAACAAATCTGGAAGCTAACAAGAAAAAAAGAATCATTTCCTTATGTTGCATCAATAATTTAGGGAGTGTAAGTATCCATAATCCTTAAAACAGAATGTAAACCAACTGCAGAACCCATGTCACTTCTATCACACTTGAAGGGGATCACCATTTTGCCTTTTCCATTCCTCTGCAATGATATTTTTCTACTCTTGCCCTTCCTTTTGGCTTTTTCTCTATTGTATTTATGGCTTGACCTACACTGTTGCACTTTGCTCTCCCCTTAAATGTGATCCTCATGCAGAAAATCTCTCTAAAATACAGTATATTTCACTCAGGTTCTAGAAAACACACACACAGATAGCAAGGCCTAGAATGCTTCAACCTTCTTTTCATTTCTACACCAACACCTACTTCATTAGTTTTAACTTTATTCAGTGTTACAGTATGTAAATCAGCAGCCTTCCCCAAACTAGAGACTTTCAGATTCCCATAGGACCAACCTGGCAGGAATTCTGGGAATTGTGGTCAAAGAATAATAGGGCTGGAAGGGACCTTGGAGGTCTTCTAGTCCAACCCCTGACCAAGGCAGGAGTTCTTATACCATCCTGGACAAATCGTTGTCCAATCTTTTCTTGAAGACCTCCAAAGATGGAGCATCCACAACTCTGGGAGACAAGCTGTTCCAGTGAGTAATCATTCTCACTGTCAGGAAATTCCTCCTTATTTTCAGGGTGGATCTTCCTCTGATGAACTTCCAGCCACTGCTTCTTGTCCTGCCCTCAGGTGCTATGGAGTCCTAATTGGGGAAGGCTACTATAGGCTGGAATGAAAGGACTATGGCCCTCCAAATTTTTAACTACAATGCCCAGATGAATAGGACTGGTGGGCATATTGGAACTTAATAACATTTATAGGGTGATAGTTTTCCATTCTAAAGCAAACTGCTGAGAAAACACTCAGGCAATCTCTTTTTATCCATTCTTGTATCTAACCATACCAATATATTGCCACCTTCTTTGTCTCAGATGGTCCCATAATAAATTACATTACCTTTTGCCTGGGTAGCCCTCTGAATACTTGTTGTTGAGACAGGACCCCAGGGCCTCCAAAGCAGCCTGGCTACAGAAATTCTGAAATTGAGGAAAGTGAAAAAAGAAAGTGACAAACACATTACAGACTCAATAGTTTTTGCAACAATTTTATAAGATAGACCAATTTGCAAACAGAGAACCTAATTCTACAGAGCAGCAGTCCCAGTAAGGTTCTAGAGTGAGCTGCAGCTGCAAAGAGTTGAATCAGAGACTTTCAACCCACATTCTAAGCCATTTACTGGGAGGAGAAAATGAATGGACAATAGGCCAGTCTACCAATGAGCATTAGCCAGGCTCAGGGATAACATACCCTTTGCAGAGGGAGGGATAGTTTCATTAAAGAATGGAAAGCTATCACATTTGCAGGTTGTTTATGGGCTTTTAAGAACCATCTGGTTTGCTACACAGGAAGAATGCTCTATGTGGGGCCACCCTTGAAGAACATTTGGAAGCTACAGCTGGCACAGAATACATTTGCGCAAACAGTTCTTGGGGCTCCTAGGGTGCGCTATGTTACACTGCTGTTCTGTGAGTTTCACAGGTTGCCAATTTCCTTCTGGGTGTAATTCAAGGTTCTTACCTTTAAAGCCCTTCATAGCATGGGTCCAGGTTACCTGCAGAACCATCTCATCCCAATAGGAGTGGCTCATCCAACTAGGGCTGGCAGAACAGGCATGCTGCAAACCCCATCAGTCAAGGAGTTCCAGCTGGCAGGATTGAGGAGAAGAGCCTTTTCTGCCATGTCCCCTGTTCTCTGGAACATCTTGCCCCCTAGGGTGAGGTCCACACCCACCCTTTTGGCTTTCCAAAATCCCTGAGGACCTGGCTCTGCCAGTTGGCTTGAGGTCCTAAGGGAGGGATGTCATCATGGCCCTACAGGAGGGATGTCATCATGGAGGTGGCTAATAGATTAAGTAATTTCACCTCCCCAAGTGTGTTTTGCTCACCTCCTCCCCCTCTGGTTTAAATTTTAATTTTTTATACTAATTTTAACTCTATTATTAATATTTATTGTGGTTACCATCTTATGAATTGTAAGCCACTTAGAGTCGCTTCTTGCGAGATTGGTGGTATACAAGTTTAATAAATAAATAAAACTGAAACATCTTAATTTGTATTCTTAAAGATCAGGGTGCATTTGTGATTACGAAGTAAAGTAACTGGGCCTCTGCTGAGTATGTCTTTAGGTGTCAAGGAAGATGACAAAACTTCGTCATTGAAAGGATCTAAAATAAAACACATCTACTCTATCTTTATCCCAGGGCTTAGGAAGACGTTTCTCTCACTCACCTCTGAGGCAATGAGTTCCAGCCCCCGGCACTGGCGATCCTTTTCTTGTTGCACCAATTCCCACATCTCAGGGTCACTCTCTGCCAGACTCTCCTGCCCAGTCCAGCCTGAGACCTCCTTAGAAGGTGCAGCTACCTTGCTGTGTTGGGCCCGCAGACTCCTCCCTGCCTGACAGCATCTTTGCAGGGGCTGAGAAGGTAAAATAACAGGCAGGATCACAAAAGATCCAGCATAAGCCATTCCAGTCAAAAGTCAACTGTTTCTTTTAAAATTCATATAAAACACAAATTATCTACAGGAAGCAAAAATCCTTTACTAGAAATTCCATTAATAAATATTCTACATGACCAGCATGAGTAGAGTCATCTACATGACTAGAAAACTTTAGAATTCCAGATGTTACTGGACAAGAATGCCAATCAGTCCCATCCCATAGAGCCAGCAGCTGGGGATTATGTGATTATAGCTAAATTTCACTTGAGAGCCCAAACTTGGAAGCTACCGAGGTCAACAATCCAAATAGGGAAGGACAGCATGAAATTAGGAGAAGTCTAGAAAAAAATGACTGATTTAAATAAGGTTGTCATTTCCCAGGTACCAAGACAAACAAAGTCTTATTTTAAAGGGAAGGTTTTGAAGATTCCCTATAAACCAGGACTGACGGGGGCAAGCACATCTCCAAGGTATCAGATTCCACAATGGCAGGACTATCATAGAAAAATCCTTCCTACATCCTTCCTACTGGTCTCCATTCTTCCTTCTTCATCTCAGAATGGGATCACAAGCAGGGCTTCCCTCAATTATCTGGCAGAAGAGACAAAATCATTTTGGACAGGGAAGAAATGAGAAGAAAGATAAGTCTTCCAAAGCAGTAAAAATATTTATGGAAAAAGCCAGGAGAAGAGCATTCTGGGCACAGAAGGTGCTGGTTTGAAAATAACATACAAGATGCAATGCATTCAAAAAGAATTGGAAGGAAATAATGATAGAAGAGGAGTATATCCTGCCTATGAGCCCCCAAGAGGCATCTGACTGGCTACTGTGAAAAACAAAATGCTGGACTAAAATGGACCTAGGCCTGATTAGCAGGTCTAGTTTTATGTTCAGTTAAGTATTCACTGATGATCAACAACAAACCTAAGAACCAATGCCTGTCCTTATATTGGGGGATGGCTGCTCATATACTGTATAGAAACTCCCCACTCCCTAAGGAAATCCCGTATGTTCAAAGCAGTCTCCCTTTTTTAAGACCAGTGAGGGAAGAACCAGATCCCACAAAGATGTCTTTGCAAGGTTAAGGCCACATAGTATGGCTCAATTCTTCCTTCATGTAATTAAGATCACAAGAAAGTTACTGCCAAACTAGGCCTTTGTAATAAGCTCCATTCTTGGGTCCCCAGATGTTACTACTCTACAATCAGCATGGGCAACAGCCAGAAATGATGGGAGTTATGTTCAAAAAGCATCTGGAGCCATTGAAGTTTGGGAAACACTGCCTATACAGATTTCTACAATTTAAATTCTCTGGATTTATTAATTTCACAACTCCCAACAATACAAAGAATATTGTCAACAGACCCCATTGGATTTGGAGGCTGTCAGGTAGGAGGTGCTAGGTAACAATTAGTTTACCCAATGAGTTACACTGACCCAGCAAAGATCTCCAGCTTAATTCAATTACTCTATTCACTGTGCCATGCTGGCTTTTGTGGGAGTGACCATTAACAATTATGTTCATGTCGGAACTAGACTACTACTATACAAATCAGATGGATAGCAAGAAACTTAAACTGCAAGCTTCTGCCGTCAGTGAGCACAGTGGTAGTTTCTGAAGACTAGGGGGAAAAGATGTCATGCAGAGAAAATATTAGTTTTGCTAACAATAAAGAACACAGTCCCACACACTGGCAAGAATGTAACCCAAAATTGCTCAAGCTGTCAGTTTCTCTCTAAGTTGTCTCAATGAATGTGCAGAATAGTATTTACATTCCTTACAACATGTTACACAAATGAAACTCAGAAAAGGAATTACTGTATATTTCTATCTACTCTACTCAATGAATGAGCAGCCAAGTGAGAACTCCATAGATAAAGCTAGAGGGGTGAGCGGGACAGTCAATTTCAAGGTCTGGTGAAACAGAGATGGCTTTGTGCTGCAGACGGCAAGTAGGCCTCTTTCGGGCAGAACAGCAGAGACTTCTTTTTGTGCTGCTGAGCTGGTATATCTAGCGGGGGAAGAAATTACAAATGCATATGTGCACACAAAGCCAGACTGGTTCCCTCATCCTCACCACTGAACTCATTTCAAAGCAAGGCAGCTACCACAAATGACAGGCACTTTGGGGGGAAAGCAGTTGGTTTTTATTTTCTTTATGAAAGAGATTATCAGCAAACCCATCATCTTCTCTGCAGATGATGCAACAGCCTCAATTAGGTTGCATCAGTAAAGTAGCAAAACTCAGGAATGCATCAAGTTTGGCATTGTTTGCCAGAAAATATTTTAAAAATTCCTTTCTTTTACACATTTAAAACTTTCCTTTTTTTAAGCAATACGCACACTTAACCGGGTGCAAGGATAGATTTGCCACACAGCCTTGAAACTTTAATCTTTTTTTTTAAAGGAGGGTTGTAACGATCTTATCTAATCAAGCTATACTGCCTGCAAATCAGAGAGCAATTATCAGCGGGGGGGGGCAGGTCATTTTACTGACTAGGTTCCAGGGTGCAAACAGAGCTGCTGCCAAGGGACCTTTAGCCAAGTCAGAGAGCAGCTGCAAAAAGTCAAGTTTGGTCTCCGATCCATCCCTCTCTTTCTTTTCTCGCCGCCGCAGGTCCTAACCGATTCTGAAGTCTTCCGTAATCCCCTTCCTCAAAGCCGCAATGTCAGACAGGTCGGTTTGCGAAGGAAAAGAGATGTTAACAAAAATTAGCCCATAAAAATCAGCAAAGGGTGACCGCTTGAAGAGGTTTGCGCTGATCAGAGCGCCTCGTTCCCGAACGGCAAGATCAACTCTCCGCCTGGCTCGGCGCCGCTCCCAAGAGCTATTAGCCCGAATTAAATCATAATTGAGCAGCAGGATGGTAACGATCTGTGCCGCTCTCAGATCCCCGCTGTAACCCTCCGGCGGGCACATAAACTCCTTACCCAAGAAGTCCTCATTTCGAAACTCGCGCACTGAACAGAAGACATAAAACGGCGCGCGGGGAAGGAGGAGGCAGACCCTTTCCGGAGCAGGGAAATCCTGCGCTGTCCGGAGGAATTGAACGGAATGTGGGAAGCAGCCGCGGCCTTATTACCCGCACCACCCCGCATGCGGGTCGTGGGGACGGGGAGGTGACCATTCAGGTCAGGTCGCTGCTGATCTGTAGTGCGAGTCACCCGTTCCCCACGCCAAGGGGCTCCCAACGTCGAAGACCGCCGGCTCCGAAGCGCTTCTCAGAAGTCCTCTCGGAAGTCAGCGCACCGCTTTCTCCGTATCTCCGTCCCACTCGGAGCGCTCTCTCCCCCTCCGCAAGAGCCCCTCTGCCCTTCGCACCGCCTCTTACCTTGGCGAAGTGTCTGAAAGGAAAAGACAGCATGACAGCCAGAAGAGACGCAACGACGAACTCTTTCTGCAAGCTGTCGCTCACGTCGAGCGAGTTCAAAGACCAAAGAAAATTGCAAGGCTGGAGAGAGGGGGGGGGACCAAAAAGGGAAGCACGTGGCTCTTCCTTTGCCACTTGCCAGCTACTACCGGGTGCAAAAGGCACTATGGGAGATGTAGTTTTTGTTCGAAAGTTAGGCAAGGGTGGCTTCGGGTCGGGTGTGCGCGCCGACTGCTATTGTGGAAGGAAGGCTTTCATTCAACTTGCCTCGATGACGTACCGTCGAAGGATGCATGGGGGGGAGCAAAGAAATAAAAATAACATGAATGTGTTGTTGCATTTGAGTTCTAAACTTGAATTTAAGTCAAAACATCACCTGTTAATCCAGACGGGAGATTAAAAAGGCGGCTGCTTTCACACAACATTATATTATCTATTTAATTCATTAATCTAGTCTCCAAACTCCCACTTGCCACCAGACAAGCTCTGTAGCAGTCTCCTTAACTTTAAAAAAGCAGGTCAACATTCAGCAGGCAAAGCTCCATCGTGCTATCTCCAATATCATGAGCATTGGTCAAAAAAGTATTACTGTATTACGATAACGTCTCTGATACTGTAGAGGTAGGCTTAGAAAAAAGCATACACTCTTGAATTTCCAAGAAGTTCTCTGTGAGTGAGAGGGTTAAAAATCCAGGTTAAAAGAAGTGGGTACTGTAATGGCGATTAGACCACTTACATAGATTTTTGGATAGCATAAACCTAGAAGGTAAACAAATCTTACCCAAAATCAAGCAAAACATGGTGGAGTCTTCATTTCTGAAAATGAATTCAGTAGGTTGCTGTTAAGAATAGATGGAAAAGAGGTGACACCACTCATTAATTACCTGAGTGGAGATATCAGAAATCGCTCCTTTTTTTAAAGAACTAAAGCTGTCTAAACCAGGGCTGTCCAATCTTGGCAACTTTAAGATGTGTAGGCTTCAATTTCAGCATAGTTGGCTGAGGAAGTCTGGGAGTTGAAGTCCACACACCTTAGAATTGCCAAGGTTGGACAATTGCCTAAACCAATGAGGTTTAATTGTCTAATGAAGGGAAGGACCAAACTGTTGGACCAAACTCTTGCTAAATTCTATTATGTACTTTGGGGGTTTCTATGTGGAATATTGAAGTTCAATTGTGAGCCATGATACTGAGATTCCCTAAATGTGGAAAGAGCTTCCTTGCCCAATGTCGATAAGCTTGAACTCTATTAGGACTATAAATTTGGGCTGAGAAGAAATAGAGCTTGTTTCACTTGGCTACAATCTAATAGCCCTCTGCATTTCTGCCACTTAGATCTGGTAGTAAGAAAAAGATTTCTCCTTTTAGTTGTGTCCGATTCTAGAGGGTGATGCTCATCTTTGTTTCCTAGCCGAAGAGCCAGTGTTGTCCGAAGACAATTCCATGGAACACTGTTATTTCCCCACCAATTTAGGCGGTACCTATTTATCTACTTGCATTTTTACATGCTTTTGAACTGCTAGGTTGGCAGGAGCTAGGCAGACAACTAGATCTAGTAGTCCTACCTCAATCCCTGTAAGGTGACCAATAACTGACCCCTAGTATAATACAGAATCACATGATAACAATTTCCCTAGATTTCATAACTTCTCTGTGTGTTCTTGTTTGTAAAACAACAGGAAAAAATATTCATTAGATGAATAGCTGCTGCTTTACTCCCATATTGCTCATTCTGATTTTTAAAACAGAATTTATTAAGTATTTTTGTTCTGTCTAAGAAGATCCTGCCACAATGCTCATGCAAACAAAAGGATTGTAAGTTAGGATACTATTCATCATAGTCCCATGAAAGAGAAGAATATATAAAGGGAAACCTGTTATGCTCAGTGGGGAGGAAAACTCCCTTATTGAACCAGCTGGTGGCATTCTACCTGAAAAGGAAAAATTATTCTGCTGTAGGAGGAATGAATCCAGATTATCCTTGGTTGGCACCTGGATGAGAAAAGGGCCAGGAGTACCAAGGAACCAAAACAAAGGAATGAAGTAAGAACCATGCAACGTAAGGTTCAACACTGCCTACTTCCTGATGAAACAAAAGAACAACAACAAACCTAAAAGGAGAAAGGTCTGCTACTGGGTATCAAGAATGGGCAATCAATGATCCTGTTAACTTCTATGATACTCCAAGCAGTTTGGCTTTTGCTGAGAGGTGATGCATACTGCAAGATGTGTATATGCCCAGATACAGTAGATAGATAGCTCATTCAAGGATTCACCTAAATATCCTGCATCTTAGAGCAGCCAGCCAGAAGTTTCCAGGGTAGCCCACAGAAAATTGGTAAAGATAAGAGTGGTCTCAAGTTGGGCCCAGCTCCTGGTCACTTCATCCATGAAATGTTCTTTTCATGTTGCAGAAGTATCTTGCTAAATAGCTTCTGGGATATTTTTCTGACTTCCCAATCTAGCCAATCTCCTAGCAGTCCCCAGTGCCCCCTTCCACATACTCATTAGAGCCAACCCCATTTAGTTTCTCAATTGCCACTTGGTATGCCTCTACAACAGGACATTAGTGCAATTGCTATTTTTATTTGTTGTTTTTGGAAGCTGCAGTAGCCAACAAGCCATTACCCACTGATTTCATTCATGCTTTGTGCTACATTATGGTTTGTGGAATAAACCAAGATTAGATGGATTCATATAATACAGTAAACTACGAAGTATGGTTTACAAGCTACAAGGATTGGATTCATACAACATGGTAACCAAATTAAGCAAAATGGATTATGACCATGTTGTACCATGTAATTTAATGCCACCTGAATCTCTGTGAATTTCTCTAATCCATTTTAAAACCACCTAAATTAAAAATTCCTACCACCACACTTTTTAGCACTAAATTCAATAAATATTTGAAGAAGTCCTTCCTTTACTGCTCTGAATCTACGGTTGGATGAGCATGAATCCAAGTATTCGCAGGAGAAGGGGACATTTTCACTTTTTCTTCTCAGCTAAAAAGACCCAAAGTCTTTACCTCTTCCTTCTTGAGAACTTCTTTGACCCCTTGACCATGTTAATTTTTTTGCACCTCCTTCAACCTCTAATGGATTATTCTAAAGAGGGAACTAATAGCTTGCACAGAAATATCTGGAAGTTTTATTTTCCAGCTTCAGTAGTCTCTAGTATGGATTTTTAAAAAAGGTTTTGTTATTTTGTAAATCTTCCACTAAGCATTAAATTCACCTCCATCCCAGCTCTTCTTTCTTATTACTGGTATGGACCTATATTGTATTCATTTTGGATTTTATCTTGACCCCTAGCACTGTCCAGATAAGTGAGAGTAAATATATATCTTACGTGTACAACATTTTACCCTTACTTGATTCAGTAATCTCATATGTTTTTTTGGTCTGGAAGATTTTTTCAGAAGCTTTCACAATTTACATTGGCTTTTCCTACCCTACATATCCTACCTGTGCACTATTTACTACTCAGCTGAGAAATTTCATGCCAAAATAAAGATTCAAAAGCAGAACTTTGGTTCTTGATATAGTAAAAAAAAAGGCAAAGTTTTCCCCTTTCAGTCATGTTGGACTCTGGGGATGGCGCTCATTTCCGTTTCATAGTGGCAGAGCCAGAGTTGTCCAAAGATGCTTCCATACTCATGTGGCTGGCATGGAACGCTGTTACCTTCCCACCAATTTAGGTAGTACCTATTTATCTATTTGCATTTTTACATGCTTTTGAACTGCTAGCTTGGCAGGAGCTGGAGTGAATAATGGGAGCTCACCCCGTTATGTAGTGTCTGGGTCTCAAACTTGGGCTGCCAACCTTCCGGCCGATAAGCCCAGTGTCTTAACTACTAGGCCATGACTCTCCTCCTAATGTGAAGCAGCCCCCTCCCCAAGTTATGAATTTTGCTCAGTCTTTTTGTGTATTTTCTATGGACCCCAGCAGATTTTAAGTCCCCCACTGAGCACTAGCTAAGAAATTTTGCAGTCAGAGTTGTCAAAATAGCCTGGAGCATGGCAACATTTCTGTCACATATCAGTTTGTGGCGTATTTGGAATCACTCCACTGCCCAATAAAGCATACAGATTAGTTGCTGATTTAGCTCTTTGCACATTCCTCAGTTTTAATATTTTGTTCTGCTGATCCAAGCCTTCTTTAGCTCAAACAACAACCCTGGAAATAAGCAAGTATTGTATTTTTTATCCTTTTTATTATGTGATTATTTTATTTTTATTTATTTATTAAGCAAATTTATATGGCCACGCAACTCACAGATAGTGACTCAGATTTGGGACAGATGGTATCAATAATGATGTTGCTCTGATTGTGTGAGTCACAATGATTGGTTGCTTCCCTTAGAAGCTGGGACTTCATTGAATCAGAGCTGTTCCCTTGAATTGTTCAAAGGTTTGTTTTATTTTTGCAGAGAATCCAAGGAGGAGAAACTTTATTATAAGATGGTTTTGGTAGCTTGTTCCTAAAAATCTCTAGGTGTCTGCAGTTTTTAATGTATAGGAAGGTCATTTGCTTGATTCTGAATTTTGACTTGATTTCTTCTTCCTGTAAATTTATCTCAGAACTCTCAGCAACTCTTGATAACATTTCCAAAGTTACCAGTAAGCCCTGGTTGTTGTTCAGTCACGCAGTCGTGTCCAACTCTTCGTGACCCCATGGACTGCATTATGCCAGGCCCCCATGTCTTGCACTGCCTCCCGGAGTCTTCCCAAGCCCACGCCCATCAAACTGACAATGCTATCTATCATCTCATCCTCTGCCATCCCCTTCTCCGCTTCCCTTCAATCCTTCCCAGCATCACAGTCTTTTCGAATGAGTCCTCCCTGCGCATTATGTAGCCAAACTACTTGAGCTTCAGCTTCAACATCTGTCCCTCCAAAGAGCAATCAGGTTTGATTTGCTTTAGGATTGACTGGTTTGGCCTCCTTGCTGTCCAAGGGACCCTCAAGAGTCTTCTCCAGCACCACAATTCAAAGGCATCAATTCTTCGATGCTCAGC
>JANHZU010006104.1:14923-27001 GCA_032468055.1 Acrochordus granulatus | reverse complement strand
CAAACCAGTCAATCCTCCAGCAAATCAAACCTGATTGCTCTTTGGAGGGACAGATATTGAAGTTGAAGCTCAAGTACATTGGCCAAATAATGCGCAGGGAGGACTCATTTGGAAAAACTGTGATGCTGGGAAGGATTGAAGGGAAGAGGAAAAGGGGATGGCAGAGGATCTGATGGATAGATGCATTGTCCGTGTGATGGGCATGGGCTTGGGAAGACTCTGGGAGGCAGTGCAAGACATGGGGGCCTGGCGTAATGCAGTCCATGGGGTTGTGAAGAGTCGGACACGACTGCGCGACTGAACAACAACAGACTTCTTACTTGCCACTGTGAGAATTATATGATGTCTAATCCAGCAAACTTGCATTCTTAAATGTGGGAGAAGTAGTGCTGACCTCAATGAAAGGCTGTTGTAAAAAGAAACACCCAAAAAGTGCCCCTCAGGAGGTCAGAATTTTCTGAGAGCCTATGTAAATGTTCAACTTTATTTTCAAATGATTTTCAAGTATAAGTAATAAGAGAGAGTGGGGTACATGAAGCAGGATAGAACAGAAAGATCTTTAGGCTGAATACTAACAGGGAGCAACTTTAATTTCTAAAATGGAAGACTGAACATGAGACAGCGTTTGGGGGGACACACAATTTTGAACAGAACTGACCAAAGTGGCACAAAACAGAGAGGAAAAGAAACAGAAGTAAAACACACAGATTGAAGCACCTCATTATCTCGATAGCCAATCTCCTGTTTTACACCGATGTCCCAGAGACCGATTCTTATAGTGTGTCTGACTACAGTGAAGAAATCAATCTCTTCAGTGTCTCCACTTGCCTCTCGACGGTAGCAGTAAAGAGAACATGATCCTTTTCACTCCATTCCTTTAGGTGAAAATTAAGGAAAGGCCATTGCATATTCTAAAAGCAAATGCAAGGAATTTGTTATACTGGAGATTGGAAAGGATCAAGAGAAAATGCAACAGCTAATACACAGCTTACCAGATCTGGGCTGCAGAACAAATTGGCTTTATAAAACCCTTTGCTGCTAGCTACTGGTCATCTGGTTTTTTGCAGTCTTTGGCTGTTGCTTATTGTAATATTATTATTATTTGCAGTTGTTTGCCTGCAAACACTGCAGATGAGTCTCCAAATTTTTCATAACCCTGCAGTGTTGTCCAGTTACAGGTCAGGATTCATTTGAAGGTGAACCGAGTGTAGCAATGCTGTCATTTGATCTATTATTTCTATCTCTGCACTACAGCCTGGGTTAGACAGCCTATTTCACCATTACAGCTGTTTAGGGGTTGTTTTATTGAGAGAATCATTGCTTGTAAGATTCCTGCATATAATATCGCAGTTCAGAAGTGGGGCTGATGATCTGGCAAGGCTGGCCTACAGGTAATCCTCGACTTACGATCAGAATCGAGACCAGAATTCCCACTGCAAAGCAAGGTGGTGGTTCAGTGAGTAGAGCCCAATTTTACGACCTTTTTTGCCACAGTTAAGTCCATCAATGAAGTCGTAAAGTGAATCACGTGGTTGTTAAGCAAATCCAGCTGTCCCCATTACATTGCTTGCCATAAGCAGGCTGGGAAGATCGCAAACGGCGATCGCATCACCCTGGGATGCTGCAACTGTTGTAAATTCATGCTGATTGCCAAGTGCCCAAATTTTCATCACATGGCCTTGGGGATGCTGCGATAGTTGTAAATGCGAGGAAGACCTGTGCGTCACTTTTTTCAAGACCATTGTTATTAAATGAATGGTTGTAAGTCGAGGACTCTGTATTTATTTTGTTTCCAAAGCCCAATTCCTAACCCAAATCAAGCATTATGCAATCTCTGGTTGCATTGCCTTAAATGTAGAGGAACTGCCCCTTTCAGTATTCAAAACAAAAACTGGCATATGAATTTAAGACCAACCATTAAATCGGGGACTGCCAATGTTTTGTATTCAACCTCATGTATAGCTTTAAGTTACGCACATGGTCATCAGAAATACCAGTCCTTCATTGGTGGCAGCCCACTAACTATTTCTAATCCCAGGTTTTCGCTGTCAAGTTCTGGTCACTGACAAAGGAGAAGGAGTTCTGCATATGCTTAAGAGCACTCTTTTTCATCACTGTGCTCCTAGCGCATCGCATGCTGAAAGACCGAGCACGTGTTTAATAAGTAGACATTAATGAATAGCCCCTAGCACCAATTTATAGCAAGACTGAACAGAAGCTGCCTCTGCTCCTGGTTCTCCGGATTGGCTCACAACCAAAAAAGCTCAGGGAAAAACCCAGGAAAATAAAAGCAGCACTTCTCTATCATCTTCATTTTTGCAAACCATTAAACAACAGCGATACGTAACAGCAAGTGACTTGGAACACAAACGCATTTTTTTCCGATATAAGGTACCCATGCTCAGCAACTGGGTCATTCTTGCCAAGGAAAAGCGAAACTTTTGCCTAATTTAAAAGGGAGGGGAAAATCAAATGTCTCAGTGTTTCTGGTTTCCTCTGCTGTACCACCAAACTCACCATTTCACTTTATTATTGCAATAAACATAGCCATAAAAGTGGCAAGTATCATATACTCAAGGAAATCAGTGCGAGAGAGCTATGGAAATGTAATTTCGAATGTGCCCAGGAAATTTTATAAGATCTTATCAGGAAGGATCATAAATTGCATTTCTCAGTTGCCTTTTCTTGCATCATGCTGCACATCTCTTGATTTGTCAGAAAACTGACTGTGGATGGTATATAAACTTAGAGGTGAGAATGAAACAATGGGGAAGTGGAGGGGGGCAAAGTGGGACATCACTCCTTGCTATTCCCCAAAGAATTTCAAGATGGGGAAAGAACTGTAGGAGAAAAGATGGCAGATCCAGGGTCATGTGGATCTGGTCTTTCGCTCCTGACAAAAATTGAGTAACTCCAGTTCCTTTGCCCCAGATAATCCTGGGCAGCTAGCCAGATTAACCTTCTTCACGTTTTTTCTGAGGGTTTTTCAGAAGAGATATGATCTTACAGTTAGTCCTCCAACCAGTCATGTTGCTTAACAGTTGTTCAAAGTTACGGGAGACCCCTCAAAAGCTGGTTTCCAAGATCCCTCCTGGGGTCACATGACTGCATTTTGGACACTCAGCAACCAGCCTGCATTTACTACCATTTGTAGTGATTACAATTTATGATGGTTTTTGCCAGAAAGCAGCCTTTGCTTCCAGTATTCAACAAAAATTCCCCTTAGTAAACAATTGATTCATTTAATGACCCTGGCATTCACTTTACAACCCCTGCAAAAAATGTCATAAAATCGGATCCGATCATGCAATGACCCGCTTTACAACTATCACGACTGTAATTGAGCCCTGCAGATTGTAACTAGAGGATAACCTGTACTCCACAGTTTGCCCTCTACTTTGTCTCTACCTTTCGATCCAGTGAGGAGGCACAGAATATCAGTCCTAGAGAACACACTTTACCTGCAGAAGATTTCAGGATCAGACCCCGGCATTTCCTGCTCCAAACAGTAGGAGCAGGGCTGGGAAAAGCCCACACATAACACACAAGAGAGTCGTTGCTAGCCAATGGGAATTGGATGCCCTCTAGATGTATTGGGTTGGCAAAAGTCAAGCTGGCTGTTCCGAGGGATGCAATTTAAAGACTGTGGAAGGGTGCAGATTGGGAAAGGCTAATGCAGACAATACTGCACTAAAGATGTGAATGGTATAAAGCAGCTGCTAATGTTGATACCTCATCCAATCATGTTTGCCTATTGTGATGAAAGGTTTTTGCCACAGCACCTTTAAAGGGTTGAAGAATAATACCTCTGAGCCCATTCTAAAGGCCTGTTAGGGAAGGTAAATTTGCTTGCATAGGTGGACTGAGATATTTGTGCAACTTCTGTCTATATAACCCACTCTCTCTTGGGGCAGGAGGCATGAAAATAGGAACACAGATTAAAATCACTACGGGGGAAGTCTTGCTTAAAAAGGACAATCAAAGCAGAGGAGTCAAGAGGGAAAATTTGTTTTGCTGACAAATATAGTCAAAGTTGGCCGAGTTGGAAAAATGAGGAGAGGAGAACCTGAGGCATTTGGGAAAATGAGACAAGAGTCCTGAGATGAAAGCTGGAAGAAAAGGGTTATTGTTTGTATGCATTTATAATTTGATTATAAATTTCTAAACTTAGAAACCTCCCCAGAGTCGCTCTGGAGATGGCAGTTTCTAAATTGGATGGACGGATGGATGGATAATATTGCTTATTTAGATCTCTGCATGTTCTCATGTCAGAAACAAATAATAGCAACAGTCTATCACAAATCTTTACAAATCATGGGACTCAGCTTCCACTAATAGTCTCAATTCACTCATTAATCTCTTCCCCAAAGAAGGGCTCTCCTTGAACAAACATCTTCAGAACCAGAATGAGTTTAACCAAAGCAGTGAAAAGCCCAGAATGACTGAAGAAGGTGCTGGACGATTTGGGTGTCCTGATTCTTTCCCCGTGAAACTCACCCAAAGTGTTAAAGAGTCGCATTCCCATTCAATTGGTGTGCTATGGATGTGCTTTGCTTTCGAGATGAAAGCCAGCTGGGTGTCTTTGGGCCAGTCATTCTCTCTCATCCCAATTCACTTCACAGGGATGTTGTAAATAAAATAGGAGGAAAGCGTATTGAATATGCCAGCTGCCTTGGGTTATTTATAAAAATAATAAAGGTGGGATACAAACAAACAATCAGGAAGGGATCTTATTAGAAATAGCAAATTCCATCCAGAAGCTCCACCAAATTCAATGGAAGTTTTGAGTCATTATAGTGCAAATAAAGTCATCTGCACTTCATTTCATTGGCCTTGTAGGAAAAGTTCAAGAATTACTAGGAGTGATACTCTGATGTAGACACTTGGTGTTAAATAAGATGTTACAGGAATGATGCCTGTCCCCCCTGTTCAGAGCTGCTTCCTGTGACATTCCAGGATTAGAGAGAAAAGGGGCAAAGAAATGACAAGGCTGATATAATTAGCTCCTACATCAGCCAGAAGCCAGCTCTAGGGAACCACACACAGCCTGTGATACAATCATTTCTCACCAATCAGCCTGGAAGCATTATGTTCAATACTCAGAGTAGCGGTACATTCCCCAAGCCTTGGTTTTGCTCTCTGAGAAATGGATCTTTCACTAGTGAAGCTGCAAATAATGATACTGGGAACCTAAAGCCCTCTGGCTGGCAAACATATCTGAGGTATACCACTGTGGTCTATTAAACCATGCAGAAGTCCCGTTATTGCAACAGAACAGACCCAGCTTCTTTTGGGCACAAGCCTGGTCCCCACACCGGCACAAAACTTTCTTTTTTTTCTATTCAGACGAAGCACGAGTTATAAGACTGTTGCTTCTAACTTTCTTGGCCCTGATCGGATACAACTGGTGTTCAGTGTCAGACCCTGAAGAAAGAGGCATCCACAGAAAGATTTGCAAATGGATGTACAGAAGGATGACCATAGAGGGACTGTGGCTGCAAGGTTACAGGAGCCTAACAGAGCTTGGGATGTGAGGAATAGAAGAAATTAAGCCCACTAGGCCTGGATGTGACTGGAATCTCTCTAAAGGGTTCTGTCTAAAGAAGAAGGTGCACTTTCCTGTTTTATGTGCAAAACAAGTACATGAGGTGAGTAGGGCTGAGCAATGATAATTGGTCCAGATTCATCTACTCTAGATTCATAGCAGAACAGGGGTGTGATATTTTTTTGGGGGGGAGATTACTCCCCTCCTCCCCAATTTTATTTTCACAAATCTGTAGGAAGCTTGACATCACAAGATACTCTCAAATCCTTGCCATTTAAGGTTCTTAAATACTCTCCAATGGGGGTCTTGAAAGAAAGTAGACAAATTATTTCCTGGTACAAAATAGCAAATTTTTAATGTCTTAGCTGACCTTGAGAAGTTCATAAAGCTCCAAGGGAGAAATTGTTCCTCCAGCTTTTTATGTCTTATGTCTACCAATCTCCCAGCTCCACCCTTTCCTTGAAATGCTCTGAAGGGGGACTTCTCAAAGGGGTCCCTTGCTTGGCACACAGCAGTGGTCCTCTCTAACAACATGTCCCTATATTCCATGATAGGACTGATGGGTTGACTGATAGGAAGTAGCTATGTTCTGTGGGCACAGATGCTGTTGGGTCATATTGGGATTTATCTTCAGTTCAGGAGATTTTCTCCTGTCTCAGCTGCTCTTGATACCACAGCCCAGTCTGGACATTTGTCATCAGATGAGGGATCCTGAGAACTGAAGGTCTCCCTTTACAAGTCGCCCTTAGATAATAATCTACAGCAATTCAGGTTTGACTTTGTTGAGTCAAACTTTTTATAGAAGGTAAATTGGTACCTTGAGAATCCCCTAAATGAGTTAATCCTTATCAAATTGAATATTAGGAAATTGGCTTGTATAGGGCTACCAAATCAAGCCTGCAAAAATGCAGAGGACTACTTGGTAGCACTAAAGTGATAACAGAAAATGTTGATTCTTGCTGCCCTCTGAATTTTGATCAACCAGATGGACAGCTTATGGGTGAGTGTGAAATAGAAAATGTGCTTTAATTCTAACCTGAAACAACCCATTATGTTCTTAAAGTCCTCAAGAATCATTTGAGGTTGGTTGTGGTTTGGCAGAAACAAAATCTAAAATGCTCCTGGATGGATTTTATGGGGCGATGGGGCAAAAACAGTGTGCCTTGACCTCCCTTGTTCCACCTCTTTATGACCTGTGCACTGACCCATCCTAAATTCCAATGATTTTCCTTTACTTTCTTTCCTTGAGTCACTGCCAGTGTCATGAAGACATTACTTTTTCCTGCTCTTCCCTCCACCGTCATTTTCATCCAGAATAACCACATTTCATCCAATAATTGGAACAGAATCACTTTAATCCAAATGTACACCAAACTGTCCAAAACACAGACATTTCAGTTCAGGCACAGACCAGCTGTTCTAAGCATGGAATAGTTTGTGCACAGGAAAATTTGCACATCCCTACAGTAGCCTGAGGCTTTTAAAATCCAGTCTGTTCAGCATATATAAGGGCGGGGGGCACGTGTTTTTCTCCTCTGCAGCTAAGCAAAAGAAAGTAAGAAGGATTTGACCACTGTGAAGGACAAATGTGAACCCAGCTGCTTCTAACCAGTATCTGAGAGAGCAAGAGACAACAGACCCACAACAGGACAGTTCCTGCTCCACCATCCCCCAATCCTGCAAGAGCAAAAGCAACCATTTTTATGGCAGCCCTGCCATGGGCTCTGAGAGGAAGAAGAGGAAAATTAATTCCAATCCTAGAATGGGGCTTGGCAGCTCTTAATAGCCAAGATTGCAGTCTTGGTGCTTGTTTGCTGAATGGCTTTTCGCCCAGTGAACTGGGGGTTATTTCTTTAGCATCAATCCAGTGGGGCGCAGAGACAAGTTTTCATCTTCTCAGGGCCATTTAGCCTTGGAGACAGAGGAGAATGCTGAATAGGAGAAGCAATTGGGGTGGGAGAGAGAGAAGGAGAAGGAACAGCTTTCCACTAAACCATAGAGAGACATTGGTCATTTGTTCTAAGGATCTCACACCAATGTGAGTGACCTTTGAAAAGTGGTGTCACCAATGCACAAGATTTTGCTAAAGAGAGGTAATAATATTGTCTTGAACATTAATTTATAGCTGATTAGCATGCAAAGGGTGGCATGACTAAGAAGCCCCCAACTCAGGCTCTGCCACACAGCTAGATCACCTGGCTCAGGTTTCACCCCTAGCATCTACCCATTCCTGTACTGACTGTATTCTCCAGGTGTGCTGAAACTATCCTTCCCATACAACATAAATTAAGGACAGCTGAAATATCCACATATAAAAATGAAATATCCATGAATATCCTTAGCAAACAAATAGTTCCAAAAATATATAACCAACTCACCTGCAATACAGAGAAAAGTGCTATTTGCCTTTCCACAGAGGAACTTTGCCTACCTTCTGTGTTCTATGCTCAGACTTTAATGGAGTTTTGCCTTTACTTAGCAAGGTCAGAGCAGTTAGCTGTTCAATCCAGAGCTGGTTGTATGCCATTTAACGAGATGTTATTACTTTCCAGAATTGTCTCAAAGCTCTCCTTGTCTCTTATACTCCCTTGGCATGCAAAAGATCTTGGGTTCAAGCTCTGGTGTCTACAAGTAGTCCTGCCTGCAACTTTAATGCTGCTGCCAGATGATAATAATGATCTAGATAAATTAATGTTTTGATTTAACATTGATGATGTCCTCTGCGTCGAGCAGAAGTTTCAGTATTGGGTGCCATGGGACTCAGATTCAAGGGACGGTCAGATTCAAGGTGGTCTAGTGACAGGAATAAAAATTTCAGCTTCTGTTCCCACCCATCCATCTGTGAAGCTCACTTGATCTTGATCTCATTTTTCCTCAATGAACAAACTCCATGGAACTGTTATGAGGGTAAAGAGCCTGCTACCTTAAGGTCAATGAGGTGTATTTTTGTGAACAGTACTCAACTTTTATTTGTATAAAGAGAAAGGAAGTGATATAAGTTTTGATTTCAGGAAACTGGATGTGGACCTTACAGCTCTTCTGTAAGACCTGTATAACTGTATAGGATTGGATTTTTTTTCTGATGAAACTGGTTACACCAAACATTCACCTAGGTGTATCACTTTTTATTTAAGAAACTGGAGAATTCTTAGGTGAATATGTGTACACAGAAATAAGCATCAGCCATTCCATATTACAAAATGTCTAGCATATATATAGTAAGTAATCACTCAATATATATTGTGTTTGCTTTCTCCTCATAAACTTTTCTTCCAAAGACTCTCTAAATGAACAGTATCCATACATGGATAACAGAAGCAGAGAAGTCCAAATGAGTATCTTAGAGCCTTTTTCTGAAACATCTTCAATAAAAATGATGTGACCCATAGTCTCAACCCTTAGCAAACCCCAACCTAAAGCACAGTAACTGGATAGCTGGAATGGCAGTGGCACCAGTCCTGCTCTTGCTTTTCCAAGATTCTTCCAGGAAATTGAAACCTCTCTGCTTGGATATTTCACTTCTTCCCTACCACCCACCCCAGGGGTGGTGAAAGGAGCTAAAAATCATGACTATGTCACCATATTACAGAGTAAGCTAAACAGCACTTGTGGACTGAAGCACACAACGGCCTGCCCCACCAAGAATCTGTGCTCTGCTTCCCATCACATCATCTGTGCTGTCAATCTCTTGCTGCAGTTTTTCATAACCTCCTTCAGATGGGTCTCCTCAGTTCTGACCTCCAGCTTCCCTGCTGATTCTGATTCTTGAATTGCTTTCAAATATAATCAGCTGCAAATGGGAGGGGGAATGAAGGGGAGCAGCAGTGAAGGGAGAATATTCCCTTCTTATTAAAAAGCCCACCGTGCTTTCCACAGGAAAGAGGATTTTGCCCCAGCATACCCCCCACACCTTAGCTAGCAGTTCATTTCCATTCTCGATGAATGTAGCAGACGGGGTCCTGCGCCTCTTTATTGAATTGCTTGCAGCCAAGGTTTAAAGGCCACAGCAGGGGGAGTGTTATTAAAGGAGGGAAATGAGTCATATTGGAAAGCTTCAATCTGAATTAAAGTGTGTTTGTTCGGCAATATATTAGCTCTGGAGATGGCTTGAAAAGAGATTCAGCGCTTGAGTCTCTCAGAGACAACTTTTCAATCAACAGTAGTCCTTTGCATCAGCACCTTGGCTAGCTCCCACAGAGACAGACATCAAGGCAGGCAGCATGTCCTACTCAGAAAAGTAATTATTATTTTCTGTACATGTATCAGGTCCCAGGGCCTATTGTATTCCTCTGCTTGCAAGCACAGTTGGTAAAAAAAGAAAACAAAGATTCTGTAATTGGAATGAATTTATACAAATGTAGGTAGTACTGTCTATTTGGTTTTATTTGTGCATAATGCATTCCATTTCAGGTCCTTTTGTATTTTATTCTGTTCTTTCTTTAATAATCACGGGGAGCAATGAGATATGCAATGCCAATGAGATATGCAATGCTTAGAAACTCTGATTAGGAGATTTAAACTGCTACCCTTTAACCTGTGAGATTTCACCCTTGTACTACCCCTACACTGCCAGTCCTGAGGGGTAGAAACATACGTTACACTTTTTAAAAGGTATGCTAAATTCTTCACAAATTCATGCTTTTATCAGAAATTCATGGAACTCTTTCTGCCCCAGATTTCCCACGCCCATCAAGAAGGGTGGAAACATTTTCCATATGTCATTCTTCCTCACAAAAATTTAAGCCAGAAAGGTTTTTACTGTATAGATATTTTTCTAATAAATACATTTGTTCTGTGTCCTTTGGATTTTCAACTTTGTGTTACTGATTTTTTTTACTGAATACTGTACTAACCAAATCCACATCTATTTAAATATGGAGGGAGACTCAAACGCTTTCCAAATCATTTGCAAAAATGCCTCAATGGACAGTGGCTTCACTGTCAACAACTAGGGATTTCCAAGCCTAATACACCATCACCATTGACCCTAGAAGTTCCCTCAGAAGCTTTGTGTCAATATATCTCTGGCACTCAATTGTTTTTAAGATAGTAATTAAGCCTAGTCCTCCATCGTATAGCTCCATTATCAATAAAGTCCTCTATGAAGGTTGCCCTTCTGCCATTCCACTAGGAGTGATAGAGATTTGAAATGAATGCCAAAGGGATCCAGGAATTGGGGAAAATCACTCACCACTGACCATGAGCTCCAGATTACGCACACACAGACACATACTGTTGCCAAATTCAAAGAGGAACAATCAATGGGATTGAGAAAATAAATAGAGTCACAAAGCTCAAGGTGGGGGGGAGGTGAAATACACACATAAAACTTAGGGAAAAAATATGTTTCAATTTTTTTTCAGGCCTTCACGTTTCTAGAAATTTCTTCTCCTTCTCCATGATCCATTCCAGGACATGCCAAAAAGGAATTTAAATCAGAACCTGGACTTGTACTCTCCCCTTTCCCATTAATGACTGTGCTATGTCTGAAATGGTGAACATGTCTGAACAACAAGCAGCATGATTATTTGGAATAACCACAGTATCCTATTAAGATATTCTTTATCATAACTGCACTTTTTCAGGACAAACTGGAAAACTGGGCAACTTCAGTCCAAATATATGATGAAGCTAAACTTTTTCTATAACTCTCTCCTCGATATTATCCAGCATTTTAGGCCTAGAACAGGGACAAGGAAAAGATTGTGCATCAATTGCAGCAAGATCAGTGACTATGCTCAGCTGTACAGGGACCAACTGCTGGGATTCTTGCAAAGAAAGGTGCCTAGGTAGATCGGACCTTGACTCAATCCAACCTGCTAGTCATGTCTTAACCTGAAAATGGTCCAGAAATCTTCTTCAAGCAGTCCTGCTTTGTAAATCAAATCTTAATTTGACTAAAAATAAGGCTAGATCACCTTAGGGAGTTTCTGCCTTCCAGACTGGAGCTCCAGGTTTAAGTCAGCAAATGGGCAGGTCTTACCAAGAGAATCTCTTAGTATTGAGAAAATGATGAATCCTCTCTCTCTTCTAGGAGTACAATCCAGGGAAAGTAGTGGGGCAGGACACAATGGCTATGTACAATGAAATGGGCCTATCCTGTGGGACCAACTATTTTGCTTACATATAAACAGACAAACAGACTCACTCTAGAAATTTAGCTGGTTGGAAAATGCAAAAAAAAAAAACCACCCTGAAACCAGAGGGGAAGGAAATCACAAGAGTTGGCAAAGATTTGACAATATCCTGTTGTTGTTGTTCTTATTTCCCAGGATGCCATTCTGTTAGGAGGTGCCCAAATGTGCCTTGGGATGGGAAGATCAGGATCTACAGGATATTCCTCTTACATTAAGTGATATTTGTTTGTATCCCACCTTTATTATTTTTTATAAACAACTCAAGATGGAGAAACACACCTTCCCCCTCCTATTTTTCCCACAACGGCAACCCTGCGAGATGAGTTGGGCTGAGAGAGAATGACCGGCCCAAGGCCACCCAGCTGGCTTTCATGGCTAAGGAAGGACTAGAACTTA